>JBBMKD010000170.1:67842641-67858035 GCA_037834095.1 Argya squamiceps
TTTTCTCCCGAAAATCCTATCTCCCAGAGAATAAACCACTACACTTGATTTGGCGAACGTGAAACCACGACAAGATGCAAAAAGCGTGAAGTGGAAAGGAAGCATCAGGTACATAAAAAACTTGATCTGATCAGTCTCACACACAAAATTATTCTGCCCCCCTTTCTTCAAATCTGTTTAAAAGGTTTTTTTCTAACTCCACCAAAACTGCTAGGAGTCAGGCAAACATATATTAATCTGATAATAAGTAATTTATATAAACATATAATCTGCTAATTTCAGATGGGTAAGGTGAAGCCACATGATCTTTTTAACACTAGGGGCAAAAAAAGGTAGATAAAGAAAAATGGTTTTGTTCGATACACAATAAGAATGCTGTAAAAATCTCATAAGTCTTAAAATGTCAAGTGACAAATTATTTTATAAATTACTATTTAAGTCAAGTAGTAGTTGACTTGATTTTTTTGAAGAAACTGTAATTGAAGTACTTTTAAAAATTTTGCTGCCTATATAAAATAAAGTAATTTCATAATTAGCACATAATTACTTTCAGGAGTGACTAATTTTGGATTCTACTAAGTATGCATTAATTGCTGTGCTGGCAACAGCAAAACAAAAAGTCAGGGAGTGAAAACCTTCCCCTGTCAAGGTCAGCATTTGCATTATAAGACCATCAGAATAGTGTTAAATCAATGGCTAGTCCAATATGCAGAGGCTGCAGGGCTCAGGGCAGTGACATAGAAGGACAGACAGGGACTCACAGGGTGTTTCTGGCAGGATTACAATTGACCTCACCCTCCAAGGTCTGTTTGGCACCCAGTGAAGACAAATATTTCCAATGGTGCAGGGTTAGGTCCATTGATGAGTTGTTATCTATTGACTGGTGTTCATTAGCTCCACAGAATAATCCACTTTGGAACCTCTTCTCCATCCTCTGTCATACTTAATTACTCCTATTGTTCAGTTTGAGAGTTACAGACTCATGACAAACAAGTGAGAATAAGACTTTTTTTAAATTTTATTTTATTTTATTTTATTTTATTTTATTGTCCACTGCTTCATTCACCGGGTTACACTTTGTGAATTTTTGTGTTGTAAAAATGTTTTTGATTTTTTTTTTTAAGAACAAACAAACCACACATGAAACAACTTCATTTACATACCTTTTCTGTCTCCTAGGACATCAGGAAACATTAGCATATTCCTACAGCCAACTAAATGTATTAACACTGCATACACTGCTGACAAGCCTTTCTTCAACAGGAGGCCAAACCCCATCTGATCTTTGAAACCTGTTCATACTTATTTTTGTTCCAGCTTTGATATCAACATTTCTTATGATCCTGAAATCACCCAAGATAATTGAAGTACTGATAATATCAAATATCCCAGTTTAGTCACCTCGTATTTCTGTCTCAGAAAAAAATCCTCCCAAATTGATACCTTTTGTTTTTGCTTAATGTTGCCATACAGTGATTGTCCTTTTGCATTTAAATACACACATTTAAAATAAGCCACTTCGTGTTTATCTGAAATATTAGAAGGTCTGGTTGTAAATTTGCAGTCTGATCCTGCTCACATTAACACCAGTCTTGCAGGGCCGTCAGGCAGCTGTTTTTACTTCTGTCATTCCTACATTTTCTGCTCTGCATCCCATCCATATTTCAGGGATCTCCAAGGGATAATTACATGTGTTGCTCAGTCTTACAGGTGGCCCACAAATCATAGAAATGGCTGTGGAATAACCTAAGCAGCTCAAAAATCCTAAAAAACAGGTCACTGCTGGAAAAGTTGTCTGTCTTTGGAGCAATAGAAGGAATCAATGAGAGAAAGGTGTTTTTGCAAGTCTTTCATGGAGTGTGACCTTCAATGTACCCAGACGGTGTGAGGGAAGGCAACTCCTGCCAACCAGATTAAATTGTCAAAGTGAATGAATTTAAAGCCGAGGTTTTAACTTTCTACCTATTTACTTTTCACGTGGAGTTTAACGATTAGCAAATTAGACACAAATCATGTGCAAATCAATGCAAATTACTGGTTCACACACACAATGTAAACTTCATTTTTCATGTTGGGATGTAGCCAGTGCCTGGTTAACAAGCAAATGGATTTCTGATCCGGGGTAAATGAGCTACTCCCCCCTCTTCCCTCTCATTCCTCCACTTGGCACAAACCCACCACATTTCTCATTCAATCCACATAATTCACTCAATACTCTCCTCATGTCAGGCTTCATGTAGGCAGGTAATAACTCCTAGAGTCATTAAATTAGGCTATGTGCTTTCTCTAATTTGTGCTCCTTGGTTAGAGTTTTGTGGTCACTTAGACTAATTAGAAATGCTCGGTTTATTAACAGAAGATACATGCTTTGGAAAGCTCCTGGAGATTTCCAAGGTGTTCACAGATCCCTGCAATTTTTGTTGTCTTGACTTTTGAACTGTGTCACACGTAACTATTCTGAACTGAGCTGACAAAAGCCCTTTGATCTCATCCTCATAATTAAAACCCATTGCACTAATTGCTTTTCCAATGTCACTTTTTATTTCAGAGGGGGTCTCCCTTTCCCCAGGGGAGATTACACACAACCAGAATCACAGAATCAGGCAACAGTCGTGACCAGAAGCAACCTCTCTGGAGGTTTGCTCTGCAAACCCCTGCTCAAAGCAGGAGCAACCTCAAAGATAAATCAGATTTCATAGTCACAGAATCACAGAATGGTGTGGGTGGGAAGAGATCTTATAAATCATGTTGTTCCAACCCCCTGCCATGAGCAGGGACACCTCCCACTAGCCCAGGTTACTCCAAGCCCCATCCAACCTGGCCTTGGATATTTCCAAGGATCCAGGGGCAGCCACAGCTTCTATGGGCAACCAGTGCCAGTGCCTCACCACCTTCATTGGGAGCAATTTTTTCCTAGGATCTCATTTAAACCTATTCTCTTCCAGTCTGAAGCCATTCCCCTTAGTCCTGTCTCTTTCTCGGGCACTTCTGGAGTCTGGAAAATCCGCAGGGTCTGTGATTCTGCTCCCTATCTTCTGAGCCTCTGTTCCTGTGCTGAAGGGAAAGTGAATTTCCTAAAATCCAGTGTGAGTGTCCACAGCTGAAAAGTGTGGCCTTTACCTCTCAACCTTTCACTGTACAACCCCAAGACTCTCCTCTGTGTTCTCTCAGTGCCGCTGTAGGCAGTGGAAGGAAGGTTGCTCTAATTCCCTTTGCAACTTCTCACATTCCTGTGCTCCAGCCCCAGCCCTCTCTGCTCAACTCACACCAAGTTCTCATTCTTTGGGGGACTCTGAAAGATTTTCCACAGACTCCTCAGTAGCAGTTAAAATAGCCAACTGTCCTTTGGTGTGCTGCTGCCAATTAGCTGTGAATTTTGAATAATGTGCAATTAGCAGCCACAATTTTTCCCTCCTCTCAGAAATTCTGTGCAGCAGAGACCTTCCTTTAAGTCCAGGTGAAATACAGGATGCCTGGAAAACTCTGTTTATCACCCTCATACTGATTTTGGACTGTTGGAGACAAGGAAGATCAAAACACACAAATCAAGGGAATGTGCCCATTGGCAAGATACAATCCTTAAAACTCCAGTGTGTCTCACAGAAAATCCCACACAGTGTGTATGTACAGCAAAAGTTGAACCAAAAACATTGCTGAAGTCACAGCATCCATTTAAACTGCCTCAGGCTGGAACATCTACCTCGGAATGAGTGATTTTAGTCCCTATCAAATGTGAATAACATAAACAATCAAAGAAATACGTCTTCTCTGACATGACCCTTAATCACTGCAAAAAAAAAAAAAAAAAGAGACAGTGACCTTGATTAACATTGTGCTGCTGAATATGATATGAGAGATCCCATTGATCATGGATTCCAGCAGCTGGGGACATACAGAGCCTTTGTTTTCATCCCTTCATTTGGTACCCACAGAATTTAAGGTGTGATCAAAATAGAGGAGAACATTATACAGGCTGCATTTGTAATCTTCTGCTCCCTGCTGAATACAAAGCTCTTACATCTTTTGTATGAAATAAGAAAGAAAGACTCATATAACCTGGGCTCAAGAGGAATTGCCAGTTAAGTTTCTATTTTAATGTGTGTGCAGGAGGACAGAGTTAAAATTCTGCAGGCAGCTTGCAGGCAATATGTTGTTGACCATTACCTGTGTAGCTTCTACAGCATAAGTAAGTTAAATGTGCTATTTTTACTATTATTATTATTATTATTTATTTTGAAGGATTTGGGACTTAAGAGTCACCCTTTAATCAGAAAGGTGTTTTGTTCTGTAGCAGTAGAGTCATTCCTACAACATATTCAAATATATCAAATTTTTGCTTTTTTAAAATGTTAAAAGCAACATCTTTCCCATGAATATTTATTTTATTTTTTTTAAACTTGCTTATTTCACAGTTCATCCTTCTCCCATCTAAGCTGCTCTTTCCTTTGCTCCTTGCCTTGCTGCCCAAAGAAATTAATTCTGCTATGCCCATGGTTTTGCATGTATAAAACATCAGATACCAGCATTTTCTGACCTTCTGCTTCTTTCAGAATTCTGTTCATTATTCTGTGGCTTCAAACAACCAGGTATTATTCATATTTTTTTAGACTTCACAGCCATCCATCTGATGTGTCTAATGTTTTAAGAGGCTCAGTCAACAAACATCCAGCAAGAGGAAATGTGCAGAAAGCAGCTACAGTCTGAATCCTGGACAAAAAATGTCTACAAATAATTACAGACCTCTCTCATGAGCCCCAGAAACAGTGAAAGAAACTAAGGGTACAGTTCTATACTAAATCCAGCATTACTGCTGGCATTTACAGCCCCAAAAGTTAAGAGCTCTGGAAAGGATGTGTGGCTGTAGCTGATTGCAGACTGCTGGGAATTATCTCAGTGATGTCATGACTCCCAAACTGTGCTTGGGATTTGCTTCACAGGAAGTTGTTTACCAGGTCAAGGGCCCAGGTTCAGTCATCATGTGGATGTACCCCAGAATTCCATGTCCTGAGGAGAGCAAAGAGGGGGCAGGTAATGTTTAACTGTTTAACAGTACTCAGAAAATCTTTTATAGCGCATCGGGAAGCGAACAGGGAGCTCCTCACAGCTTTGGGTACATAAGTTGCTTTTGAAAGCCTGCCCTCCTACAGACATCCACTTCTGAAAACACCTCAGTGCTTTGGGTTCAGGAATTAACCTACATGGGCACTGCAGTGACAGAATTACTTCCTCAGCCAGGAGACTTCATTTACAGCCCTGTAGTTCAGGTTTTTACCCCTGTTGCAGTATATCACAGAAACTCATTAAACGAGGTGTCTGTGAACCACTCGCTTTGTATCTAAAAATAAGTTCAGTGCCTTATTTCCACCATGGGATCAATCCCAAGAGGGAGATGCTTTTCTTAAGGAATCCAAGTGCACTATCATGAACACTGCATCTTTTTTGCCTCAGAGACCATATGGATTCACAGAGCAAGTGAAAAGGTTGTGAGCTTTTTTTTCTCCACTCATCTCTCCCTTCCCTTTAGCTCTTAAGTCTGGGCATTGTAAAGGAGGGTTTAGCACAAAACTGCATCCACAAAGAGTTTAGAGCAGTACCAGGTCTGCCTCTAATGCTTCTGTTGAATCAAAATAAGATGATATAAGCTGGACCATAGGATGGCTGGTTTTGTGCTCTCAGAGCTTTTAAACCGCTATCAAGCTCAAGCTGTGATCAGACTGAAGTTTAACAAAAAAAACCAGAGAAACCCACCCAAAACAACTCTCCCTAGTTTGGATGAATGCTGTTTATCCCTGGCAAACTTAAGCCTTTCTTCTGCACTTTATCTGCTCCCAGGATTGCTCCATTGTGAGGATGAACACAAGTGTGATACTGCTCTGAGCCACAGTTCTCTTGGGAGGATCTATCAGGCAAAGCTGTTGCTTTCTCAGCTTCTGCAGAAAATTCATTCCAAATATATATCCCATATAAAACACATTTGATTTTTTTTTAAATACACCTCCCTCTCTCCAAGTAAATGCAGCTTCTGTTGTAGCTCAGATGTAGAGCCTTAGATATGAAGCAGGGATAATCATGATCAGACTTACCAGGACGTGATGACTCTGAGTGTGGCTTCTATTCCAAATTTGTTGCTTTCCCTTCATAGGTGTTATTTTAATTTTTTCCACAGGCATCACCTCCAGACAGCTTTTGAGCCATGCAGTTATCTGTGCAGGACATTTGGATTCTATCTTTCCCTTGATATGTATGGCATTCATTAACAGTCTGACATCAGTAGGATGTGTGAGCACAAAAAATTTTTCTCTTGGACCGCAAGACTCCAATATGGGTCTTTTATTGACATTGCAGGTATAGAAACTTGGTTTTTTTCCAATTTCCTACCTTTCCTCAGAATAGAGGAGCAGGAGGGGAGTGATTGTGTCTCAGCAAGCATTGAGGCAAAATGAAACTGAGGAAGAAGTCTTAGAATCAGGTAATTATTTAGGTTGGAAAGGACATTTAAGACCATTGAGTTCAGCTGTTAACCTAATGCTGCCAAAGCCACCACTAACTGGTTAAGTGCCAGAACAGAGGTCCAAATGGGTGGTTTAAATCTTCATCCTTGGAAATTTTCAACATTCAGCTGGACTAAGTCCTGAGTAACGTGCTCTGAGTTTGAGGTTAATCCGTTCTTTGCACAGGAGGTTTCACTACAGACCTTATATATTCCCTCACAACCTAATTTTTATATGATTGCAGTACATAGATTATACAAAATTGTGAACTAAAGGTGGGGTTAAATATGTGCAAATTATATCCACAAACATAGTCAACAGCTTCTTTAGACTTGTAGTTAACCCTGTGAACCATTCTTGCTCCCTGGCCTCAGCAGAGGTGGACTGAGATACAGGACAGTGTCTGCAGGTGGTAGTGTTTGATTGTGCTGATATTGAGCAGAAAAATGGAGTTGATGGCTTTGATTTAGGGTTTGTGATTTTACATAACTGACAAGCCAGGCAGAGTCTGTGGAAGGTGTTTTCTATTGCAGTCAAATCAAAACAAATAATATGGTTAGGGCACCATGCAAACTGTTTGGGATATTGTCGTATCATTACGTGGCTTCTATTTCTGACAAACATTACTTACATTTCAAAGCACTTTTTTTCCCGCAGCTTTCCATATGTCAGCTGCTATCAAAATACTCTATTTAGAGTTAAGTGGAAAGAAAATTAAAATAATTTTTTTTTCTAGTCTCTGATCTTCAAGTGCTTGAAGAAAATCCCAGACATTGCAACGTGTGTTAAATGTCCAGCTTTATCCATAATTCTAGGACCACTCTACTGCCTGCAAAGTTTTTTCCAAGCACTAGAGGATTCCATCCTCAGTCTTGCAGCAAATAACAAACCTGTACCTTTCCCAGGCATTGCTTCAGTCATTCAAAGCTCATCTAAAATAGAGAGCTCAATACTGGGATAAAGATTCTCCCATTTCATATAAATGCTAAATGTGGCCGTCTCTTTGGAGGGATACCAAGCTGTTCTATAGTGTCAATATGTGCTGCTAAAAAGCTAAAAATAAGAAATCAGAAGGAACAATACAGACTCTCACACAAAGTGGCACTGTGGGAAAATTTGTCAGAGAAGCAATCTTCTGGGTGAATATTGAGGCCCTAAATATGAAATACATAATTAAATTCAGAAGGTACAACCATGGAATGGTTTGGGTAGAAGGGACCTTAAAGTCCATCAAGTTCCAACTCCCTGCCATGGGCAGGGACACCTTCCACCATCCCAGGTTGCTCCAAGCCCTGTCCAACCTGGCCTTGGACATTTCCAGAGATCCAGGGGCAGCCACAGCTTCTCTGGGCAGCATGTTCCAGGGCTCAGCACCATCTCAGGGAAAATTTTTTTTCTGATACCTAGTCTAAACCTCCTCTTAGTTTGAATCCATTCCCCCTTGTCCAATCACTACATGCTTTGTGAACAGTCTCTCTCCATTCTTTTTGAACTCTAGGCATTGGAAAGCTGCAGTGAGGTCACCCCAAAGCCTTTTCTTCTCCAGGCTGAACAATCCCAGCTCTCCCAGCCTTTCCTCCCAGCAGAGCTGCTCCATCCCTCTGATCATCCTGGTGGCTCCTCTGGACTGTCTCCAGCAGCTTCAAGCTCCTTCCTGTGCTGGGATCCAAGAGCTGGAGCAGCTTTGCAGGTGGGGTCTCACCTGAGCAGGGCAGAGGAGCAGAATTCCCATTTCCTGCTGCCCACTGTGGGGGATCAGACCAGGACATGAAGGATTTCAGAGATGGGTCATATCCAGCTCTCACCCACCAGCACCTCCAAGTCCTTCTCCCTGGCTGGGCTGCTCCATCTGCTCATCCCCTACCCTGGATGGCACAAATGACTGGTCTGAGACATGAGCACATAATCACACACAGTCTTTAAAGTTTCATCAGAACTGCTCCTAAATGGCTGCTTAAAGCCAATTTCAGGTCATGGGGAAGAAGGCATCCATCCAGTGTGCTTCCATTTCATCGAAAACCACATTCCAGGTAACATGAGCAAACACAAAAAGGAGAAAGAGCTGAAAGCATTGCAATATTAAAGAAAAAAAAAAAAGCAACACAAACCTTTATGCATTAGCTGAAAGGATTTCATTCAGGAGTGTTCTTGACCTGTTATGGAAAATGGTTTCTGCCAGTTCGGGTGAGGGTAGTACAATAGTGGGCACAGTGCTAGGGAAGAGAAATCACTCAGATTAATTAGCAATATAAATGCAGATTTCAACAGGTGAGTGACAAGCAATTGCTGAAGCTGGATGTACTTCCAGTCTTAAATTCAGATAGTGATGTGAGACTATGAGACAGCTATAGCATGTTAATGTAAAAAGCTACTCAAAAAGTTAAGATGAAGGTTAAAGCCTACTTTGAGCATGTACGCTTCAGTTCCAAATTTATTGATAGGTATGAATAGAAGAAGAGTTTACTCATACAATAGTTTTACAGTGCCTCATCTCATGTGTAGGAAAAAGCATTAGTGCCCACCTCATGCTAATAGATTGCTGGGAAACAAGAACAAAGCAAAAGATGATCTACACTGCTGAGAGACTCAGAGTTTGATACCAGTGGGAAATTTATTTCAGGCAGGTTTACACCATGCAGTGAATAAAGCACTGAGTTTGCAAGATTGTGTGTATGCAAGCTTACTAGGAAAGTTTGGCCAACAAATCAGTTGTAACCTTGAGTTTGCCACCAGCCTCCCATCCATTATCCTTTTCTTCCCCCTCTGCAGCAGCAGTTACATTACATATTATGTCTCCTCTTTTCTACAAGAGATAACCCAGATCCCTCCAGTTTTCTTCAGAGGCAACAGTTCTTGATTTCTTATCACACTTACTGCTTTCTTCCTCAGTTAATCTATATTAGAGTTGATTATTTATGCCTAAATGTAGAATTTTAAACCTAAATACGTCTTTTTTTCTCCTTTACTCCTTTTTTTCTTCAGACTTTGGAACAATTAAATCCAGGTTTAAACGAATTGATTCAACCAGTCTTTGTTCTGAACAAATTATTGTGGTGCAATATTAATGGTATATGTTTATTAAATTGGTAATTACTGAAGCCTCAACACAAAATGCTTTCTGACCTTGTACTTTCTGTGATCTAAAACAGGTGATATTTTTTCAAAAATAACTTCTCCCCTCCAAAAATGTGACATTATCTGTGTAGGCTTTACATTTACCCTTATCCTATTGCACTGATCCAGCCAAACGGAGGCGTCTGAGCGGCCTCAGATCAGAAACAAAATCCAGGCAGAAAAAGGCTGTTAATTCACTGGGCTTTCCTTAGATCTCCAGATTTTCAACACAGTTACAGCTGACCTTGAAAGTTTGGATTTGTGGCCGAGGAGATAATGGCAGAAGTGCTGATAGACTAACTAGTGTTTTGGGATATGAATCTGGAGATTACTCCCACTAGCAGTATATCATCCTGCAGCTGAGGTATTACTTATCCTGCTACTCTTACCTCTGTCAGCACTAGGAGTAGTTATCTCCCTCCATATCATTAAGGGAGAAAAATCTTGTAGAGTGGCAGGAAACAATTTACACTTTGGATCAAGGCAAAAAAAATATATATAAAAGGGAAGAGAAGGTAACACAATTTGTGTGCAAGTCATAAGCTGTGTGGCAGTGAGAAAGGACCAGTCTCAAAGAGAGTGAGAACAAGAATGCAGTTTCTTTATTACTACAAGAGATTAAAACAATCCTAAAATGCTTCAACAGGGTATGTGTGTGTGTGTGTGTGTGTGTGTGTGTGAAATCATTGAAAAATATTTCAAGAACACTGATTACCTTACTATTGATATTGTCTCAAATAAAGGGTAAAACTAATACTTAAGGTTTCACTGTATGAAAACAGGTGATTTTAGTGGCAGTTGGTGTGTTCAAGATCTTCACAAAATACACCACTAACCCTTATCAAAATCTTAATTACTGCCTACATTGAATCCCAATGATCTGTGTTTCCTGGAAGTAAAGGGAAGATTTATTCAAATGATGCTAAACAATTGAAAGAATCCTCAAAGCAAAGGAAAGTTTTATTCAAATGATGCCAAATAATCCGAAGGATCCTCTAAGAGAAGGGACTGGTGATATTAAGAGATCTGAACAGAGGCACAAATCTTCAAAATTCAGCCTGGAGCAAATTTCAATGTCTCTGGTCATATTCTAGATTACTGCAGTTGTTCAATATTATTCTTTTCTGTTGTGTTATGTCTGATGCTTGTTTGAAGAAACAGTATTGGAAAATTAGTTTGAAAAAAAATAGACCGGGACACAGGAAATAAATTGCAAGTTGGACACCAAAATTACCAGGCAGGGCAATTCTAAAGCAGCCAATTTTCACACAGACCTTGGTGATTCAAGAGAACTGTCTCTTAATCAATAAGCCCATCTGACACACAGCCAAAGTTATATTTTGAACTCACAGATATTCTAAGAATGATTTGTAAATATTTTGCTACCAAGGTTTACTTTAAAACCTACAATATAATCTAAATATAGAAGAGGGAAGAATCAGGAATTTTTAAAATACTTCTTAAAATGAGGTATGGGAAAGGAGTTGGTCTCAAATTCAGGGTCAGTTGGTCTCAAATTGTCCAAGCAGATCTTAATGCTCCACTGCTGGTGAGAGCCTGCTCTGGGCACTCCTGAGTGAGGATCAAATCACCCACCCCAAACACACAGACAGAGAGGGGGGAATGGAGGAGAACACAAAGTCTCACAGTCTCCACAAGTGACTTGGCTCGTGGAAGAATTCTGAAAATAATTGCAGCAGTGACGAGCAAGTGACATTAATATAAATTTGAGCTTTCTGTTTCAGTCTGGGGAGAGGGAAGGTACTCAGGAGAGCTGCAAGGGACTGGATGCTGCTGGGTAGGTGCTCAGCCACTGCAGCTATCAAAAGGATGTGTAGCTTTGCCCACTTTCATTTAGAGAGTGACTTTTCCAGCTCATCCCTTGGCATCATTAACATAATTAATAACTGCTAGAAGTTTCCTGCTCTGCCCATGCTGGGAATAGCAATTTCCTAGGGAGCTGCAGGTCCCTTGTATCAAAGTTACAAGTAATGGTGGGATGAGGATGGAGGGCATGAGGATGGGAAGTGAGGAATCTGCAGCCTTCTTTCACACACATTGAACTTATTGTACTCAGGATATGCTTACTATGCAATACTTTCCCCATTCCTTTTCCTGGTTAAATCTAGGAAAACTGAATTCTGCCCCATCCCTGCACATTCATTCTATTCCTGTGGTCAAATAAGATTTCAGACATATCAAAGCAGCAATATTGACTATATTGTACCAAAGCCAATAGGATAAGATTACTGGAGGGAGAATTACAGAATATCCTGAGCTGGAAGGGACCAACAAGGATCATCAAAGTCCAATCCCTGACCCTGCACAGGACCATGCCAAGAATCCCACCCTGTGCAGATAATATTCTGCCCCCACAAAATAGCTGCTTTGCCAGGGAACTGGCTGGTTAGGCAGGACCCAAACACCTCACTTTACTTTTTGCTTTGCAGTGTGGCTGTGGGCAATTACTTTCCACTTGCCCAAACTTCCCTTTCCCCCTGTACAAAGGATGTGCAAGTGACCTGCTTCTACCCAGTGCTGCAAGAGATTAAGATATTCTTTAACTTTGGAGGCTAAGTACTCACTTAACTGACTCTTATCCCTCCAGGCAAATATTCTTTTGCTGTTAAGAAAAACAATAACCTGGAAAGGCACCAACAAAGAGCCTTCATTAGTGTGGAACAAAGATTGCCCTTATGTTCTACCAAGGCTGTTGGAAGTAGTACTCTGCCAGCTGAAGAACACAATTTATATGGCAATAATATCCTGCCTGTACTTTCTGAGGAGATCAAACATTTTGTGCTTGCAGATTATTCACTTTTTATGGAGAATCATAGAATAGTTTGGGATTGAAGAGGCCTTAAAAACCGTCCAGTCCAACCCAGCTGGAAAAAGCAGGGAAAGAGGTGGGGTCTCCTAGAGAAGAGGGTCCACAATAATCGTTCCTTATTATTTAAATCCCATTTTCCTTGGGAAGGGGACAGCTCTCCATCTGAACCCTTCTGGAGAAGGCACCTGCCAGTCTGAGTCCCTGGCTTTGTCCTGGGATCACCTCCACACCTCCTGGATAACCCACTGCCTATTATTCCATCTGTGCTCTCCTGCTCAACCCTGCAGCTCTGGGCTGTAAAAGTGCCACGTTTTACAGCTGACAGCAAAGATGGCAACATTCAGGAAATAAATTCTGAGCCCCCTGACATCAACAGGCACCTTCAATCACACGGGGACAGCAGAGCATCCCCAGCAGCTGCTGGCACAGCTCTCCTGACCTCACATTCCTCAGCTCCCAATGGCCCCAAACGAGGCAGGAGCAGTTTAGTGACATCAGGGATAATTACTAGTTTGGGTGGGAAAAAAATCTGCATTACATTATTATTTATCAGTTGGGTATTTCCTCTCTTTTAAACCTGTGAGTGTCACTGCTGATGTTCTGAGAAGGCAGCAGAGCAATCTGAACTCCACCCGATGAACTTGTGCTAATGAATAAAAAAAATGGTCTGTGCTGGGTTCTTTCAAATTTAAGTTTTTGGGGTTTTTTTTATAACAGCAATGGTATTAAAATGGTTTCTTTGTAGTAAGAAAATGGAATTCATAGCTATAATCAGAATTTTATTCTTATTGGTGAGCTAGAAAGAGAACACAGTCTATAATATCATATTCTTGGTGCGCTTCCACATTCACTGCTTATTTATTTCCCAAGAGTCTAAAACATTTTTACTTTCATCAGTAAAAAAGCAGCAATTTCCCATAATATCTTCCAGGTCATACAGTGTCTATATTGAGGCTGTCACGTGTTGTTTTTTCATCTGTGGTGGTTTTGTTTCTTTTGGAGGGGTGGAGGGTGTGAAGAGGGAGAAGGAACAGCATTTGAGAAAGAATTGTATAACTGAGATTTCATCCTCCAGCTCTCAGTCAGAAACTCCCAGGCAACAAGTTCTGCATCCAAGACACTCAATTTTAAATGAAGAGTTAATCATTGGGTTTATTTTAAAAGGAGGAAAAAAAAAATAAAGGGGGCAGGAATAACAAAACAACAACAACAACAACAACAACAAACAAACAAACAAACAAAAAAAAAAGAAAGGGGAGGGGGCAGTTCTTCCAAACTCAGTATTTAACTATTGAACCATACTATGATTTAATGTATCCTATCCCTGTTTCAGCCTGGTCATGTGCACCTGATAGGATTTCTGTGAAAACTGGTAGATAATCACCAGCAGTTTATCTTCATCTGTAAAAAACCATACAAGTCTCATCCATGAGTGCCCCTCCTGTGACTCTGTCTCTGTAACAGGTGACAATTGTCACATTTTGGTGCTTTAGGCAGCATAAAGGCTTCCCTGATGCTGTGTCTAATGGATTCACACACCTCTGCACTCACATTAATATTTACTGCTAATTATTGTTGCCAATACAGAGCAAACAAGCGAAGTGTGATGGTTTGTTTGGGTTTCTGAGTGAGGCCAACATTTCACAGCAATATCTTAAAGCTGCAACCCATCCCATGAAATTTTATCAGACTTCTGCCACACAGCATAAGGGAAATAAATGCCAAAACATTAAAAATATAGGTCCTTACTATTCTTTGAAAAAAATGGCTCTGTGATCATATTGTAGCATAGAATGTAACTTTGTATTTCAAATATTTTTGTTCCTGTCTGTGTATGAGTGCACTGATAAGATAATGAAACATAGAAATAAGATATTACTGAACAGCTTTCCTGCATGCAGTTATGCCAGTTGGAAAAAAACACTATCAGCAGCAGGAACAAAGCAGCCAAAAATCAAAGTTTAGGAAGGCTCAGGATGATTATTGCATTACCTCCAGTGCAGAGGAGATACAGATCTTAAGCATACTCCAAATTTATTCAAGCTTCAGAATAGTTTGCAATGATCTTCTTTCTTCAGTTTTATTGAGAGCTCAAATTTAAACACATATCCTAAATAACAGGGATTCTGAGAAGCATAAAATGCCAAACAATCCACCGTCATTTCCCTGGGCTGAATCAGCCCTACCTTGATACAGGTTAGCACTTGGCCAGAGTCATATAAACTACATGCTAATGTATCAATCTCTGAGTCTCCAGCCTTTGCAGAGAAGTGGCTAAAATTAATTAGCAAGACCACTCTTCAGAGGTGTTCTGTAAAGCAAAAGGTTTAATAAAGAAAAGTAACAAAATAACAAATGTTACAGAAAACAAAATGAAAAGCCACGCACAGGTGTCTGAGAAAACCTCTGACACCCTGCTAAAAACACTCCAAAATGCCCTTTCCTTTCTTTGGGCCCCTTCCTAAATACTGAATGTTTTAGGAGAGATAACCTGGCTTGCAGCCAGTAGGGAGAGATACAGGATTTGAAGAACAGCAAAAAGGTCCATTAGATGCTTCTCTCTTGCCACTGAGCCAATCCCTGTCAGAACAGCAAAGAAATTTCTGGGTTCTTTTCCTTATAAGAAATTTCAAGGGGTGAGTCTTAAACTTTTCCCTATATGAAAAATACTTGCTGGGAGTGGGAAATGCATCCCTACACTACCTTACTTGGGTTTGGTTAGAGCCAAACCTGCCAGGGGATGCTGAGGGTTTCCCCTGGGAGCAGCTTACCGGCTGAGGCTGCTTACCCCAGGAAACAGCGATAGATCGTGGGTCCCTCAGTCCTGCTAGCTGGAAGCGTGGTGAAGCTTTTGGAAAAGAAGAGCGGACCCCTTCCGTGGGTAGAAAGATGTTTTATTGCTGTGACCCCACGTGGAAAAGGCCCGGGCTGGCCTACCCTTCTCCCTTAAGTACTTCAG
>JBBMKD010000170.1:67858370-67880210 GCA_037834095.1 Argya squamiceps
GACACTTGTTAGGACAATGGAAAGGGGCAGGTGCCTGAGCACTTGGGCAGGGTGATTGACAAGGGGGTCAGGGGAGGAGTTTTGGAAGGAGCAAACTGGGCTGATACAAACAAGATACATATAAAACTCTGAACGGCTTAGCCATGCACCGCAACAAGGGGAAACGAGGAAAACAGGGGATGGAAGTTGTGCAGCAGGTCCCTGTCACGCCTGGCTATCAGGGACCACAGCCCTGCACCACAGCAGATGCTGATGGAGAGCTCTGGATCACACCCCATCAGACACAGAGCACATTGTCTGACACGAGATGCTGAGCTCAGGCAGAGGAGGATGTGGACATTTCCAGGAGGTGATAGGGATCAAAGATACAGACAATCACTCAGAGGAAGCTCAAGGGAAGTTAAACAAGTCAAACCAATTTCAAAGAACAAACAAAACGAGGTAGGACTAGGGGGATTGGCTTTAAACTGAAAGAGGAAGGATTTAGATAGGCTATTAGAAATAAATTATTTATTTTGAAAGTAGTGAGGCCCTGGCAGATGTTGCCCAGAGAAGCTGTGGCCTCCCCATCTCTGGAAGTGTCCAAGGCCAGGTTGGAGCAGCCTGGGATAGTGGAAGGGGTCCCTGCCCATGGCAAGAGGTGGTCATTAAGGTCCTTCTCAAGCTCAGCCATTCTAAAACTCTAGGATATTATCATCTTAAAGCATCTTGAATCATTCATATTATCAAGTATTTCCTGTCAGATTCAATGAAGTTTCATTGCTAGCTTTCACTCAATTGTCTTTTCCTTCCATATCTCATTTTGCCCCACTTCAACCTCCAAATCCTGCAGAAATCATCGTGTGGTTAAAGGCTGACCTGCCTGCAGCAGAAGGATTTGATGCCAAATATGTGTTATGGATTCTCATAGAGACCCACCTACCAGCTCACCTTACAAACACTTCAAAAGGAAATTTCACTTACATTAAGTTTATGGATGTAAGATTGGCTGTTGAATGCATTACTGCAGTAGAAAAACAAATGATCACAACAGAAGAGTGTTTTTTCCTATCTCCATAAGGGCCACTGCAGAAATCCATTCCTGCTCAAGTACATCTCATACTGAGACGTTCACAAATAGCAGGTTTTATTCCTGACACTCAGGATGGTTAGGTTTTAGATTTCATTTTTCCAGCAAGGCCATTTCCCCTAGTGAATCAGCACTTTGGCATCTTGTTTTCTCTCTAAAATGGGGGAAACAATGTCTAGGATAGCAGGAGCACATGGACACACAAATTTTTGGAGGCAAGAAAAGGGTCAGACAACTTCCTTTGTGCCAAGGAAATGATTGCACTGACTGGTTGCTTTATTTAGATGTAGAGCAGACAGCTTGCAATGGGTCCATTAGAACTGCCTGGCTCTTAATTACATTGACTTTTAAAAGCTTTGATTAATTATGATAGAGAACAAAGGTTTCCAGCAGAGAGAGGACTGTATCAGAAAACAGCTCCTGGTGCTGACCAGATCACATCAGTGTTTGAAGCATTTTATGTCCCATAATAAACTGGACACAAAGTTGTTACTAACAGGATTGTAGATGTTAAGAAATATTTGTATTGTTCAAAGAGATCTATGATTGCAGAAGACTAGGAATTTCTTTATTTAAATTGGTGGAACCAAATTAAAAGAAAGAGAAAAAAAATAGTTCGGGGTTTTTTTTGAAAACAAATCAGAATATGTATTTATTGTAGAGATGAATATTTTTTTGCCCTAATTGAACAAAAAAAAGCTTATCTTTTTTTAAAATTCTGTAAAATTCATTCACCATGTGAACTACAAGGTCTTGAGATCCTGTGTAAACAGAGTAAGATGCTTTGCATCTCTCCACCTCATTTCCATCCAAACCCTTAGTGACTTTCTCAGGTTGGTGCAGGAAGTTTCTGATATCTATGGCACTATTATGAAAAATGATGTGCTTGCCTGAGTTGCATAAGGAACAAATTTGCATTCAATTCCCCAAAGAGCCATCAAAGGTTTACATGTCCTTGAAAACATCACTTTAAAGTGGGATTCATTGAAAACCAACTGATAGTGGAGCTTTTCAATGGCTCTGGGAAGGCAGCAGGGGAAAATTGAATTGCCCTCTGCCAGGGCTGCTGTCTCACCAAGAGCTCTGGATGGAAGCTGGATGACAAGGTTAGGGAAGATGTATAAAGTTACAGGACACGGGTCTCTCTGCCTCATTCTCCACACCTTTAATTTAGTGATGGCAGCAATTCCCAGGGCTACTGTACCAGGGCATGTTCATTAACATTTCAAGTCCTGCTGCTAAAGACAAGCATGGGTGAAAGATTTAAGAGAGTGAGATTCTGCTTCTGGACTGATTTTGCTGTGCTGATATTTGTGGCTTCTTAAATCTTACTGTTGCAGACATTTCCACCTTCCCTGAGTTTAAAGACTTTTTTAAACCCCTGACAATTTCTGACATTGTTTTTCTCCTTTACGTTTATATCCCTTTTTTTTTTTTTAATCTCACTACAGTGATTATTTTCCTTTTAAAAGCCACCTGAAAATATATATCCCACTTTTTTCCTGATAATCAAATTATGGGTATATTTTATTATATTTAGTTTTTAGCATTACTATTTGAGTTGGAACCTACTGTTACATGCAGAATTGGTTTCAATGTTGAAATTGAAGTATATTTGAATGTGCTTTATATAATATTTTTCTTTGTCACCTGTGCTGTTACCCCATCAACCTTCAGACTAAAACTTAGAATAGATTGTAGTACTGATGACACACACTTGTAGATAATTCTGCTTCAATTTCAAGATCTGATTAAATCTGAACTACCTACCCCCCAGCGTTGAAAATACTGGTGGGAAGTGTGTAAGAAACACTCAGGAAAGAAGATATGATCAAATGAAATTAAATTGAAAAAAAAAAAGAAAATTTGCAAATGAAGTGACTACAACCAAATGGACTGAGATGAAATGAGGTGCAGTGAAAAGGACAGCAACTTGGCAAAATGATTCACACTGAAATACTGAAATCCTGAAATCAGCCAAGAAAGGTAAACAAAGAGCCAGGAGAAGGAATTGAAGGAATAAAATGCTACAAAAGAAAGAGAGAAAATTCTGGAAAAAAGTGAAAACAAGAAAAGTGAACGGCACAGAAATGGACCAAACCTCACCCAATTGATCTTAATTGACATCACAATTAATCATCAATTTGAAATCAGAGAAGGAAGTGGAACACACACTCTGGAAAGGAGATATGATAAAATCAAATGCAATTGAAAGAAAAAAACATTCTAAATGGAGTGACTATGCCAAAATGTACTGAGATGAAATGAGGTGCAGTGAAAAGAGGTCAACTGCAGATGAAAGCAGCATTTCAGGAGAGCAAACATCAGCAGTCCTGGGGGTCAGGCAATATAACACAAGAGACACAGAGAAAATTCAGGAGTCACCTCATGATGTATTGCTTTCCTTACTGCCTTCAGAATGGGGCTCTGCCACAAGCAGTGCAGTGATATATTGATATTGTATCTTCCCCAGCCACCCCATCAACTCCCCTTTTCAGACCTGACATGGCTCTTGGTACAAAATGCACTTTTTCCTAAACTAATCCTGGTCACTGGGATGTCCCTTTGGACTTTACTGTAAGGTGAGGTTACTGTAAGAGTTCAGGCTCAGAAATTCAGGTAATTGTACCCACTGGATTTTAGGGCCAAGCAGTCACGGGGAATTTCAGAAAAAAATTCTGAATTTTTGTTTCAGAGAAATGAAACATAAATGGTTTCACGGTGGGAACCACACTTTCAAGACCTTTTAAGCTGTTGCCATCAGTGGAGGCATCCAAAGAGCAATTTTCCACATAATCTGGGGCAGCAAAACCCAGGGGAGCACCATGACCATAAATGTGCACATCCTGTGTGTTTTCCAAAGGCTGATTGCAGAATTAAGGACCCCTGGCAGTGACAGTATGGGCAATCAAAGTGGGAAGCACCAAATAAAAAAATCCACTCAAATATTCATCACTTGAAAAACCATATTCCCTACTTCAAGTCATGGTCCCACACAAAGCATTAAACAGAAACCTGATGTTGTATTTACTGTCTGCACAGAAACACCTGTAAAAAAACCTCACCTGAGAGTGAACCTCAGGGAAGGACACACAGCAAGTTAGAAGTAACCTGAGCATTTGCAGGGAGATCTGAGTGAAAGAACTCAACCTTCTCTGCAATTAGATCTTCCCCTCACTGCATATATTTTTTATCCCTGACAATAAAGCATTTTCTGAAAATTAAGAGGTCCAACGTCTCATCTACAATCTTAAATATAGGGAAAAAAATTTACAGCTTAACTGCAAGCATCAAAATTCATTTCAACAACAAGTTCAATTAAAAATAATATTAAAGTTTAATTACATATATTTGATTTAATAGTTGAATAACAAAACCTTCCTCTCTCCTGTTTTTCCTTGTATAGACCTTTGCCAGCATAACTTCCACCATCTCTTCTTCTCTTCCCCCTTTTTTACCAGGGGACAGAATGGGCAATTATTAATCTTTTTTTTTTTTTTTTACATGCCTGTCCATGCTGATTGCCTCAGTACTTATTTTCTCCTGGCCATAACGTGGTTGTTACATACTGCAGTTATGTGCAATAGATAAAACCTGTTGTAATAAACAAACCAACTTTCCATCCTTTGGGCAAATTTGTACAATCTCTCCTGCCTTCTCCCCACAGGGTGATAGGTTCACACCAGAATAAAAATCAAAGCACTGAAGGATGCCAGGTCCTCAGGAGCAATTGAGTCAGAAATTCTCCAGTGACTGTGGAAAGGGCAGACAGCTTTTCCTGATGGCAATAATCCTTAAATTACTTAATTAAACATTTAGAGTTCTCACTCAGAGATGTATGTATTTCACACAGAGCTGTGCTGCAATTTTAGCAGAGCAGTATCTTCCTGGCTGCCTGTGTTGTGGGCACCTTCATTCCCTGTCTCCTCATCATGGTTAGGGTTTGATCTGTTTATGCCTCTGTCCCCAAAAACTGGAGTGAGTCCAGAGGAACCTGTTGTACTGCACATGATTCTATATAAGGAAAAAAGTTTCAGTTTACCTTTGAACATATAAGGTAGCCAAACTAGAAATTCTGCACCAGTCTCATTGGCACTGGCCCAGTGCCAGCACAGGGACCCTGGTTGGTCTTTAGAAATGTTTCTCAAAATCTTTTGCTGTTTCTATTTGCAGAAAGCCAAATTAGCCCTCCTAAAACATCAAGTGTTTAAGAAGGAGCACAGAGGTGCTCAGTGTTTTTTGAGGGTGTCTTAGTCAGGTGTCAGATGTTTCTCTGGCACCTGCGCACAGCTTTGTTCTGTTGTTTCTGTGTTGTTTGTTGTGTTCTCTTTTATTAAAACCTTTACTTTACAAAACACACCCAAGGAGCGGTCTGGCAATATTATTAAGTCACTCTGGGAGGTTGCAGGTCAAGCCTCAGACTTGATACATCTTCAGGGGGCTCATTGCACTCTGGCCACCTGTAAGACTGTATCAGGAACCCCCCCGAGGGCATCAGAGGGATGGAGCAGCTCTGCTGTGAGGGAAGGCCGGGAGAGCTGGGATTGTTCAGCCTCCAGAAGAGAAGTTCCAAGGTGACCTAATTGTGGCCTTCCAGTGCCTGAAGGGAGCCCACAGGAAAGATGGGGAGAGATTTTACAGGGGCCTGGAGTTACAGAATAAGAGGGAATGGTTTCAAACTGAAAGAGAGTAGAGTTTGATTGGATATTAGGAAAAATTCTTGCCTGTGAGGGCGGTGAGGCCCTGGCATAGGGTGCCCAGAGGAGCTGTGGCTGCCCCTGGATCCCTGGAAGTGACAGCAACAAAGTGATGGAAATAAAACAGTAGAAATTGTTCTTATTTCTATGACAAAACAGTCGTATCTTGCAATTTAAATGAGCAAATTTTAACAGAAATTCATTTAGGTTTTATGTCATTCATTTGTCAAGGTAAACATGCAAGTAAACAATTATACCAAAATAGCAGCAAAATGGATTTACTGGCCAGGCTGGACAGGATTTGGAGCACCCTGGGATAGTGGAAGGTGTCCCTACCCACAGCAGGGGGTTGGAACTGATTCATCCTTCAGGTCCCTTCAACCCAGGCCATTTTATGATTCTGTGATCCTCAACCTGCTTTTCTCCATTTCTAGAGCAAATCAAACCTTTACACTTTGGAATTCTTTTTCCTTTTCTATGAAGTTTCTTTGGCGACTTTTTGTCCCCATCTCATCTGTCTTGAGCCTCTCTCTTGCTAACATCTATGACAGCTCTTTAAAAACTTATTATGTCGCCATCAATGCCTCCCTTCAATGTGACACTTGGCAGCCACTGTAATAAAGGCTGCAAAAATGACCAAGGTCCAGAGGACAAATTCACACCAACAGCTCCTTGTGGTTCATTGGAAGGACACAAATAAACCAAAAATAAGATGGAGTCTTCTCGGCCAGGATAATGAAAAGCTGCCTTGTCCTCTGAGATTCAAACATTTGCTAACTTAGGTTTTATTTTTATACATTCCTATAATTAATGATCAAACCAAACAAAAAGAGCATCTTTTTGCTTTGGATTTGCACAGGAATTAGCCCAGTGAAGTCTGGAATTGATCTCCCTCTGTACAACAAAGGCTGATTACAGCCTCTCCTCTCTAGAAGTAATTTATTTCTATTTTTCTAAATGATCATTAGTGAAACATTATTGAACTCATGAAAAAAAAAAATGATAGACAGATTTTGTTCTGCCAATGAAGACAGAGACAACAAGATTCAGATCTTTCTATTTTGTATCTCACAGCCCCATTGGAATCTGTCAGAAGTTTGATGTAATATACCATGAAATTTTATTTGCATACCAGCAGGTATATCCATCCCATGTATTCGGAGAAAAGAGGGAAAATAAAAAAAATTATTAAACAGCAGTGCAGCAGGAGGAGTGAGGCCTCTAACAGCTCTAAGAACCTGGTTACACTGGATCTTAGAAATACTCAAGGTTTTCAACTGCTAATGAACTTTCTCTGCTAGAATTCATTCTTTTCAACTGGCAGGGACCAGGGAAATTTTCATGAAAGTTTCTGTCTTGTGCTGTTGATACAGCTACTTTTAGATCCTTCACATGGCTTTCAAATTCCAGAAAGAAGGTGGAGGGTAAACAAATATTTTTAAACTAGGTGTGATTTTTTTCTTTTTTTTTCTTTAGTCAGCTTTGTTAAATATATTCACTACATAATCTTGAAAGAGAAAAGGAAAAAAAAATAAAGGAAAAAACCTATCTTGTTAATTCTGCCGAAATATATCAAACTTAGCGGGGTTTGAAAACACCCAGCAGAGCAAAACATAAAAAAGAATTTTATAGCACTTGTGAAATGATAAAATCTAAATTTGCAAATTTGTTTTTTTGGCTTGTATCACAGTGGAAGAGGATTGTTTTTTTCAAAGTTCTTTTAAAGTAATTCACGTCATGATCAGTGTCTTGACTTGTGCCATCTTTGAACTCAAGCAACGTAAGGAATGGCAGCTCAGGATCTCAGCTCCTGTTTCACCAGTCATGCTGCACACATTGCTTTGATCTCAACCCAAATTTAGCTGACCTTTCCAGCAAAACCAGGACAGAACCCATCCAAGTGCATGAAAATTTTAGTCTTCTCAACCTAATTAAGGAAGAGAAAAGCAAATTCTTGAAGGAATATTTGGATAAATAATAGCACCAAAGGCTCAGTAGAAATTATTGGGCTGTAGCCACTCCTTTTTTAGTAACATCCTCTCTACAGCTAAATCGATTAAATATTTTATTATTTTATATATTGAGGGAAGTGTATTGTCACTAGGGATTTTCTCTTATGGCATTGTGCTCTTATCTACATGGTCCCCACCTATCTTTGTTTCTGTGACTGAACTTTCCTCCAAAGTTCATTGCCTTCCAATTTTTTTCCCTTCTATCAGTGTAAATTTACTCCAGAAATGCTCCTTACCTCTCCCAGCTCTCCTTTCTGTATATCAAAGAGGCTTATTCTCCTGTTTTGCGGTTACTTTCTTGCCTGGGACTCCTTTCAAAACCTCTGCAAAGATGCAGGATGAAAAGAACTCAGCTTTACTTTCTTTCAAAAAAAAAAAAACAAAACCAAAACAAAACAAACAAACAAACAAACAAAAACAAAAACAAAAAACGAAACAAACAAAAAAAAAACACAACGAAAACCAACCCAAAAACCAATCAACCAAAACTCCCTGCATTTACTCCTTATCACAAGTCATTTGGATGACACAAGTGGAAAATCACTCAGCCTGACTCCATCTTTCTCAGGACAGCCCACTGCAGATTGGGATTAGCCCAAACAATGCAGGTCTGCTCGTTAAAAGCCTTTGTCACCATCACCAGGTTTAGTTCCATAAGCCCCACATGTTTCTCACCCATGGGAACTCCCATTTCACTTTCAGACCATGATCTCAAAAGAATTTAATGACATTGGGAGATTTGTTGTCAGTATTCCCACTCCCCTGTAAATTACTGACTTTGGAGAGCAATGTGGAGCCTTGACACTGATCCTTCTCTCCCTTCAGTTGTCAGAAATGAGTTTAACTTGGTGGAATTGCATTAGTGGGAAACCAGATAATGGTCCTAACTCAATAAAGCACATAATTTGTTTATTTTTAATCTGGTGGCAGTCCCATTGAAGTTAGCCAGCCTTGAGTATATTCCAGAATAGCAATGTTTTTTGAGTGAGGATAGGAATATAAAGGTGCTCAGCCTGAATGCTTCCCCTCTAATCTAATACAGGAGCATAGGTTTATAATTTGGGAACCTGTGATATAGGGCAGAGAGAGAAATACTTGGCATGAATAACTTCACTGATATGCCTGTTATAGAGGACTTTCTTCACAATGGAGAATCATACAAAATGGCCAAATGCCCAGCATTGTCAAAGGGGGAGCACTGAAAAAGTAGATTCCAAGTCAAGAACATTGTGTAAAGTTTGTAGATAGTCACACTGGATTTGGGCTGTTGATCAAACACACATAAAGATTTCCCCTGTAGCAGGACTTAAATGGTTTATTCAGTAACTGCCTCTTGATCCCCCCTCTCCCCTGCTCTCATGTGCAAACCAGTCTCTCAGTTGACTCCCAGACCCCACAGCAACTCCTGCATTTGCCTTTGATCTCCCTGATCAGTTGTCAACCTGCAGACCCCCTGTTCTCTCCATAATTTGAACAAAAATAATAGTCTGAAGAAAATCTCAGTCTTCATTAGTAATTCCTGATCAGTTTTAAATTCCTCTAACGTTATGCCTAAATTAAGGGACAATTATTATCAAACTAAGACCCCCATGGACAGGAGCTTCTACCCCCAGGTTGGTTGGTCTGCCTTGAAAAACAAGACTCATGGTAATTCCATAAAATCTTCAACTCACATGAGGAACTCAATTTTAAACATTCTCAGCTAGACACAGCTGACTGGCGTATCTGTACAGCTACTAAGACTATAATAAATTGATAGTAATTTACGTGGGTGTCCAAATAATGGGGTGTAATGAAGAGGAGATTAGAACGATGTAAAAACTCTTACATTCCATTTTGACTGAATACAGTCTCAAGACAGATTACCAAATTAAAAGGAAAATATTTTGATTGCATTCTATGTGATCAAGATTTTGTCTGCTTTGGAAATGGCAAGCAGTTAAACCATATCACTGAAAGACAATTTGTGAAGGAGCTCTGAAATAATATGCACACAAAAAACCCAGAAGCCTTCAAAGAAGATGAAAGATTTTTCAGGTCTGTTTTTGAAGCAGAGAAAACAAGAATATATTTATACAGCTGATAGGAAAAGAGAAAGGTGTGATAGGTTAGAAGTTAAAAACACATTCTTTTGAATAGCAAGTGTTTAAAAGCACAACTGAGTCTTTACCATAGTAGAGGTTTTAATTTCCTTTAGGATAAGGGGAGGATGGGTTGGACTTAGCCTTACAACTTTTAAAACAGTTCAAGTTGTCTGCACCTCAACAGACTTGCTCTATGACTTTCAGGCCTTCTGTCCTGTGTTTTAATTCCCTGTTTCTAAATAGGGGAAATGGCTTTTTTCTGCCTCCAAGGATCTCTGGGAGGATCAATACATTAAGGATGTGAGACATTCAGATATGGAGGTGATGGGAACTGTACATCTCCGAGATGGATGGCTGCTGAATGGAAGCCAAACCCTCAGTTTTCAGAATCTCAGAGAGATTTATTATTCTGATCCTTACACAGTGGAAAGCTGCATAAAGAAAATGTGACCTTGAGGTTCTGTGTCGCCTGTTTTGATTGCCTCAGTGCCCAGTAAAACACCCCTGTATATTGACCCAAAGCTGCTCAATTTTCTGCTTCATTTTGAGGTCCCAAAAAGTGACCATGCTCCTGTACTGGCCAATACCGTCTTGCACTGTTGGTTAAAAGGGAAAGAAAAGCATCATCCTTTTAATAGAGTCCTGTACCTTGCCCTGATGTGATGGCTGAGACTGGAACCTCAAGTGCAATCTGGCGATACTCCAGGTCTATAAAAGACTGACAATCCCACCCAGGAGAGAACTGTGTCACTTACACGTTAAAGTGTCACTCCCCTTATACCAGTCACTGTCTTATGCCTTTGCCTCTCAGTTACTTGAGACACAAAAAAACACATTTCAAGAGTAATTCTCTCCTTCCTTCCATCCCACTCTCCTGATCCACCAAGATATTCCAGCAAAGAGCACTACAAATGCAGACAAATGGAACAAACTTGTGACAAAATGGAGATGGACATGGTCCTCCTTGGTTTAACATTTTCATTCCATTTCAAAATGTTAAAGCAAGTCTACCAATACAACCAACAAATTCAAAACATGTCTGATGCAAGATAAAATCAAGAAAAAAATCTCTTTAGAGTCAGAAAACTACTGTAGCTGAGTAAGGATTCAGAAACCAGAAATCAGATCAGTGTTTCCTAAACAGATAAAGTGGAGGTGGGGGATGCAAAAATCTTGTACTTGGAAATCGAGAGATATGGCAAGAAGCAGCAAGCAGGAACAAATCAGAGAGGGCAAGGTGCTAGAAGTCCAGGTTTTATACTCCTCATTTTAACATGAAGAGGGATTAGGAAGTGTTATTACTTCCCTTCTGTTCATTCACAGAACACAGCTAAAATAGGAGAGAGGATTATTATTTTTTTTTGCACTGAATGAACAGAAGCTATGGAAACTGAGGAGAAGTAGGGTACAGCATTTATTTTGGTCCTAATTAAACACTTTCCAGTCTCATACTGAGGGCAAAGTTCATCTAGTTTGACATAAATAGTGCCAGACAAAAGAGAAAAGGAATGAGCCTAAATGGCTGAAATCTCAGCAAATACAGCAGCAGTGGTTGTGAGATTCATGTTCTTCATACAACAGCAAAGGTATTCTGTGTTTATTGACTCACTTGACCAGGAATTATGTTGCAAATAAAATGTCAGGAAAAGCAGCACATTATTTCCTGCTATTCATGCATAAGCTCTCCAAGGGTTCTCACAAAGCCTTAATATAACTTAAGCACTAAAACAATAAAGAGAATATTTTATAGTCAGGACTAGCCAGTTTGACAACTAAAGCATTTATAAAACAAAAACATATAAATTGCACCAAAGAATTACCAAGGTTACAAAAATCATACAATGGACTCCAGTGTGCACTATAATGTATTTTCTAATTATATAAGTTCATGTTAATTCTCCTGTTTCTTTCCATAGAGAGAAGAGTGCTCAATCTCCTCCTGAATTCTTCAGTGCTTATTACTATAGTAACCAAATGCTTCAAAAACATTAATTAATTTTCAAAATATCTCTGTGGAAAATTAAATCCATCTGGACATGGTCCTGGGCAAATGTTTTAAGGGGGCCCTTCTTGAGCAGGTGGTTGGACCAGATGATCTCCAGAGGTCTCCTTCCAACCTTAGTCATTCTGAGATTTTGTGAAAAATAACATTGTCCTCATTTAATTGAAAGGGAACAGAGGTAGAGGGCGATTAAGACTGCTTCTTTTGCATCTCCCTTTCAAAACACATTTGTACAATATTTTAGACATATTTACATTTGTCTCTTCAAAGAAAAGCTCTTTCCATCTTCAGTTTAGTATTTTTGCAGATGCGATACAGAGTTTTCCTTGAGTATCAAAGAACTGACAGTCTCAGGACTGAACCAGCACTTTAGGATCAATCAGTCCTAGATGTTTTCTTTTCCTCTCCTGCTTTCTCCTTATCAGGATCTTCATCCTAAATCGTTGATCTCCAAACCTCAGGCTATAATCCTATCAAGCTGCTTTCAGGAGATAGTTTTCCCTAATTAGCATGCCCACATTTGTATTTAGTGTAGGGGGAAAAGGCAGACACTTCTGTGACTGTCCTTCCCTCTCCTGGAAAACCTGTCACAGAAAGATTCACCTCAGAGAAGTCAACAAGAATATAAAGCTTTGTCTCAAAACCAGACTGGATCTTGTAAAGTTATAAAAATTTACAACAAGGAAAATCAGGAAACAACATTATTGAGCCTGATGCAGACAGAAGAAGTTTAATTCACCAGGCAGTTTAACTCACTACAGCAGTGTCATAGAAATCTTTTCCCCTGTTAGGTTTAGATGACTCTAAATTAGGATAGGATTTTGCACCAGCTGAGCTTTGAATGTAAAAAGAGGCTTTGGGGTATGAGTTTTTGCCTAAAGCTTGGATTCTCTGCATGGAATTTTAGGAGCTTTAGGAACTTTGTCTTGCCTAACATCACAGCTGAAATGAACCCAGCTGGTATTACACCAAGTTAATGCAGGGACTTTAGTAGACTCTACCTGGGAAAGGCCTCCAGCCAAGGGTGGGAGTCACAAACCCATCAGCCCCTGTCCAAAGCAAGCTCCAGTGCTGGGCTGACTTTTTCCAGCTAGGAAAAACTTTGCAGGTAGCTGGGTCTCAGTGCCATGCAACTGCAGTCATTTGGCAGGCAGCAAAACACATCAAATTTGCCCCACTGAGTCCAAATCATAAAACAAACCCTCAGAAACCTCAGAGATTAGCTATCACAAACTTCTAATTTTGTTATTTATAGCAATAACAATAGCCTAATAATCATGTTCTTCAGAGTCTCTATCCTAGCAGACACACTAGTGAGTTTTTTAAAAATTATGCTGGTTCCAGACTGAAAATACAAAAGTAACAGGGAGGAAAAGTTGATTTTTTTCCTACTTAAATTCCTCTTTTTCTTTCTAGAACTTTCCAGTAATTTCCTGGTGATTATTCAACTCTACTCCTTGCTTACAACCATGTCAGCTTCCAGCAGGTCTGCCAACTTCACTGGGAGATGAAGGATAATCCCACCAGCTTTAACACTTCTCTTCACGTGCTGCACTTAGCTAAGGCAGGCAAGCAGTGTCTGTGCAGACAACCTGGGAGAATTCAGCAACTGAAGCAGGAACAGCTGAAAAGATCCTCAATATTGCCTCAAGGGCTTGCAATTTTTACTAATAGTGCCAGCAGATTAATTCAATCTGAGGGCAGTCTGAGAAGCAGGACCAAGTGAAATAGATATGGTTGCAGCAGGAGGAGAGAAATTCAGAGTAAAATCCTGTCTTTGGGTTGTTTTACCCCAAACTTGTGGAACATGTGCCTTTCTCCGGCAGTCGAGCCTCTGTGGCACCTTTTCTTCCTGCAGTGTCACAGGTGAACAAAAACATGAAGAGGAGCAGGAAAAAGAGTTTGCACCTTGTAGGAAAATTAGCATAAAAGAAGGTAAATATTTGATTCCTTTGCAGAGTGGTACATGCAGTGTTGGCTGACTTTTCTGTCTCCCATGTTCTCATTCTTTTTTCATTAAGGCCACTCCGTGTCTGTGTTACACTCCCCAGGGAATCCTGATCAGTTCATGTTGTTTCCTTTTTCATAAAGTTATTCCTCTGCCAAAAATGTCAATTTTTTTACCTTTAGACTTTGCCCTTTACCATGACCAGCCGTTTTCTATTCACACTCTGCCAATCTTGCTTATTTGGGTGAAAATTCCTCAGTGCAAGTTTTGTGGGCATCTCTGGGTTTGCACAAAATTCAGCAGCAGCTGCTACACTTTTAATGGCAATTATAACACAACATAGCAAAATGCACAAGCCATAAAAGGGGTATGTATGTAAAGTTTGAAAGTAAGAACAGTCCTAGCAGACAAGTCTTCAGACTGGTTCAGTCTTGAAAAGAAATTCATCATAGAATTTTATGCATTAATTAGGACAGAAATAATTTTTTGAAGTAGGATTCCCCCCCCCCCCTTTTTTTTTTCAGACTGGCCGTGATGATATAAAAATATTTCTTCTTTTACTGTGCAAAATTAGAGTTAAATCCAGGCTAAGCCTGTTTACTTTCTTGAAATCCTGTAGAAATATGTGATACCACAAAGGCTTGAGGCTCAAAACTTCTTTAAAAAGACAAAAAAACCTCAGAAATTACATGGAAAGTGAGTGTAGTTTCCACAGATTAAAAATTGTAATGAATCAGGTGAATCAAGAGAATGTGTTTGTACCATCTTGATGTCATATATGTGTCCTGTGATTGTATTTTAGAAAACCCTTTGGAGACAGGATAACTTTATTATTCCCATTTTATAAGGAGGATTGAGATAAAGAAGGATCTGTCACCATTCTCAAAATCTGCAGCAAGGTCAAAAACTGACACGTTCCTACTGTTCTAAACACAAGATTGTCCTTTCAGTACAAATTGCTAGACAAGAACTTTTTTCAGAATGTACTAGTTGATTATGCACTACTGTGGATGCTTGCTTTTAATGTGCTACAGGTGCTTGGATACTGTACACGCTACATTTCATGTCATTCCTAAAACAGATGACCAGGTGTAGAGAATATAATTTAATATCTTAGCTATTATGAGATTTGTTTTTCATGCAGTTTTTCATAGAGTGAAACTAAGGATAAAAAGATATTTAATTTTCTTTCTGCTCTAATGTGCCATTATAAGTTATTTAATTGTGCAAACATATATGCAGAAATATAATATACATGAATATGAAAAAAGAACTCTGTGGCATCATAGAATATTAATGTACCCTGCAGCTTTTTTATTACTTAGCTCTGAATTGTACCTAGAGAGGCACTGAGATTACTGATGCAGAAAAAGCTTTTTCTCAAGGTAGGTCTATTGTATTATAGTCCAGCAGTTTGCCTGCCACTGTCACCAGGTGCTGGGCATTCCTGCCATCTGCAACCCTGTTTTGTCCTTATATAAAATCTGTTCACAGCTCTGTTACAAATAACAAAATACTGCTCCCATTTCGGGTTTTGTGTGGTGGCTACAGCTGTGTCCAAAGCACAGAGTAGGAGGTCATTTGGGTTATTTTCTCTGCTGAGATCTTCCTGGTGTCCTTTTAGCTACTTCATATACTTAAAATTCCCAAATAAATCCCTGTACAATATCAGTTTAACCACGACAGTATTTTAGAGCAGGCTGATGGCTGTGTGAGCTGAAACTGGGGAGGTTGAGACAATCATCTCCTCCTGTTGCTGTTGTGAGAAGTGAGAGTAGGAGACACCAGAAGATTCATCAACCCATATGTGTCAGATCTGCTGAAGTTTTATAATGGATTGGGCTTGGCAGAGATCCTCCTCTTGGTTTGCACTTGGAGAGGTGAAGTATCAGTTCTGCTGTTTGGCAGAGAACAGGAGCACTCATGGGTAGAGAAAAAAAGGAAGGAAATTTCCCAGAGTGGAGGAGCCAAGACATATGTGTGTCATTTCTGTATTTTGCCCTGCTTAGTTGCTGCAAGGAAAAATGGATGGAGCAAAAGGATTACCAAGAAAACTCTTCTCCTTCAGGCTGGGGTGTCTCTCCTGGAGCCTGCAGCTGAGCAGATATTCCACAGACCCCCTCTTGCTGTGGGGTGTAGGAGCAGCACAGCAATTAAGGATTGAGAGCATAACAAAGTGCATTTAGGAAGAGAAAGCAAATATTTAAGTCTTTAGACTTAAAAGCTTTAAAAAGTGAATAGATAAGTATTAGGGAATATATATATATAAATCTTCCACATTTCCTAAGGAGCTTTCCTTGAAGCCATGCATAAAAAAACCTGCCTACTGTACAATATTCTGCATTATCTGCCAGCCAGCAACAAGCACAAGATGCTGAAGGAAATGAAACTTCAGTTGCAGACTGATGAAAACTCCTGCTTTCCAATGAATAGTCTAATGGAAAGGTGTCCTCCATAAAGAGCAATTTAAATAATACAGTCTTTGAATTTTAGTCACAGGTATTCAAGTTCCCATATTTTGGCATTGTGGGTTAAACCAGTGAAGATTGAACAGAAGTATAGAACCCACATATGATTATAAAATAATCCTATTTTCTGAAGTTTGGGATTAAAGAAGAAAGATGTGCTAATATCTTCAGCTGAGAAAGTATTATTGAGTTCAAGTAATCTAAATAGAAGTGTGCAATTTTAATTATTATCACAGCATGTAAATGCAGCTAAATTGAAGGGTTGATTATTCACACAATAATTGTATCATTCTTCTACAAATAAAATGAGGCAAAATGTATTTTGTGGTCTGGAAGTTCAGGCAATACTAATGCAGTCAGTATATTTCTGATGTGAATCTCATTCAATAGTCAAGTGAGTCCCAATCAATTTTCTCACAGAACCTTCATGTGCGAATTTTAACTGGCAAATTAGATAGATGTCATCTGTTGGGTCTTTGGGGAAATAAGAAATTCCTCTACAAGATCATCAAATTAGTTTTCACCAATTGTATGAAATGATATTAAGTAATACCAAGCCATGTTTTATTTATTTGAAAGTCTGCATTGGGAACTGATGAGTCAAATCCAGCAAAACAACCCCAAGGGTAATTTTAATGAAAACGTCTGTTTCAAACCACTGAGTGAATGTGACACTCCTGAAGGACTGGGGCACGGGCACCATTCACAAACAACCTCTGCCAAAGATTAGGAGGCTGAGCTGGGTTTGCATTCCAGCTGAACCCCAGGAAACTGAGGGATCTGGAGGTGCCACCAGGAGTAACCTCCAGCTCCAGGTGATTTGCTCTGCTGAGACCTTCCAGGTGTCCTTTTAGCTACTTCATATACTTAAAATTCCCAAATAAATCTCTGTTCAATATCAGTTTAACCAGACTGCCTGGCTGTGGAATGCATGCCTCCCTGGGCTCCCAGGCAGAGAGAAAAAATGTAGGGGTTGAATTAAAGCCTTTGGAGAAATTAAAATATATTAAGCCACGTAAATATGAAGTAGAAGTTTAGATTTTATTTTTAAGTAAGTACACTCTAAGTGCCTTAAGGATCTGTCAGCCAGCACAGGGCCCAGAGCCCTAAGGCCTGGTAACTTAGCTTTAGACATAACAAAAATAACAAAAAAATAGTAGAATATTGCTTACAGTACTAGATAGAACTGGTACAATTTTTATGTGAATGAGATAGAACCTTTCAGGTTAATAAATAAGCTGTATGTATAGGTGAAAGAAATCAAAATGGAAAAAGGAATAATGGATTTCTCATCATAGTCCTTTCAGATCATGCCCAAAGTTTTTACTGCCATTTTCTGTGCAGTATTGCAGATCTTGCCAGTGAGTTTTGCACCGTAGAGAACCACTTGGAAAACTCCACAATACTTCACCACAAATTGGTCAAAACCTGACATTTTTGCCACCTCAGTCAGAGTCCTTGACTGTCTGAACAGAAGAAAAGTTTTCAAGTCTCACATGCAAACCAAATACATTTTACCAAATTCTGTGACTGTTAGGTTCATGAATACATTTGCTAAATCAAAGTGTATCTATTCCAAAAATAGTTATATGACATTAGGAGTTATTTCTGTGTAGAGGTGGAGTGAAATTGGAGTCCTGAGAACTGCAGTAATCGGTATAAATGAGAAGGAAACTCCACAAAGACACCGAATCTGGACTAGGTAAATAAACAAACTGTTTTCTAGTGGTGTGACTAAACCACTTGGGAACTGAATAGGATTGATTTGTTTTGTGGTCATGTAACTAAAATTAATTTTGTTTTCCCACTTTCCATGTGTTAAACATTCTCTTAAAATTAACTGTCAATTATTAATATAAACTTATTTTCATTTTTATGCTATTTGGGGATTTTTATAATCTTCTATAAACTTATTTAAAATTACTGAGTTTCAGTCTGGACTCAAAATTACTTTAGTTTTAGGCTATCTGTAATATTCATTAAGGTAAACCAAATGAAATTAATTTACCAACAAAAAAAACCACCTAATCATATTCCTAATAAATTCTTGTGGATTTTCTAAAAAAAAATGTAGTAGAATCATAAAATGTTTTGCGTTGGAAGGCACCTTAAAGGTCATTTGGTTCTGTCCCCTGCCATGGTCAGGGATGCCACCCACCAGACCAAGCTGCTGCTGCTCCATCCCAGCTGAGCCTTGAACATTTCCAGGGGTGGGGTAAATGTGGAGCCACGCAGGCAGTGGGAAAGGCAGGTACCTCCAAAGGAAAAGTCACAGCACAAATTGCAGCTGACACAGGTAGTCCAGACCCTCTACACGGGTCAGAGCAGCTTCAGAGGATGTTGTTGCAGCCTAACTTCCATGGAAAATGGGCAGCAGAAGGAAGAATCTCTCTCTCATGCTACATTTCCAAATTTGCTCTGTGCTGATCTAACAGCACTCATTCATGGGATTGTTTCTTGTGGGCCAATATTTGTAAGTCTAAAAAAATTTTAGCCTGCCAGCACCTGCTAACTTTTTCCCAAGGAAAAAATTCTCAAGAAAGCTTCTTCTCAAAACAGTCTTGGCAAACAGCTTTCCTTTCCCAAAACAATCTTTCTGCAGGTGGTGTTTTCCTGTTTCTCTGGTTTAACCAATGGGATTAGAGAGGTGTTGTTCCTATTCACCAACCATGTTAAGTCTGTATTGGAACACCTGATAAAAGGCAGTAAGAATTGGACAATAAAGCCTTTTTTCTATGCTCTTTGCCTTCTGAAATATTTGGAGTCTCTCATCTTTCTTTCTGAGAATGACTGCTTTCTTTTTCTAAAACAACAGTTTCTCAGGGTTTGAAAAACATCTCTGTGTACCCTGAGCAGCAGTGAGTGCTGCTGGATCATTTTGGCATCTGAACCACTCACAGCCCTTGTGCAGTGCCCAGAGAGCAGCCATGCCTTTTGCACCACCCATAAAAACCACGATTCCCTGAGGGTTTGCGGGTGAGGAATGTCCATCTGCAATCCTGTTTTCCACAGGGCCCTGAGTGCAGGGCACTGCCCACAGGACTGGGCTCCAAGGGACAGGGAGGAGGGATGACGCAGTTTTACACCACAATGACACAGACTCCAAGCTTCAGATGGCTGAAATGACTCCTTTATTTTTTAGGATGTGTCTCCCTTTTATACTATTCTACACAGACCAATTTGATTGGTGAAACAAAAGCAAACCTTTTCAATCACATCGGTCAGAGCAGAGGGACATCAAGAAGAAGTCCCTCCTAGGAAAAGGAATGAATAACAAAGTTACAGTTACAAAAACATTTCTCCTGTTTACAGAAAATTCCCTGGGGAAAGAACTTCAGAAAACTAAAACATCTCAGGCACAGAACCAGGGCTACAGAGGGGAAGGTGACAGAGGGGGCAGGAAGGGGAGGGAGAACCCACTGGTGTCACGAGAGAAACACCCAGTGGGCTGTGTCAACCTTCCAAGGCTTCACTTCACTTGTTCTGCTTCTACTTTATGCAATTCCCACACAAAAAATGGTATTCACTGTGAACATAATGAATGCATGTCGAGAGCTAAGTATAAGCAAACACATAAGGGTTTTTTTTCTGAAGATACAGCAGAAATCACACAAACAGTGCAATAACTGGGAAAACAAGAGCTATAAGAGGAAATTCTAAAATACAGTTAATCCAAATGTTGCTATTTTTTGCAAAAATATGGGGCGTACAGCACATAAAGGGAGTTCCTCAAATAACTTCAATGCTTTTCTGCCAGAATATTCTAAAGGGGAATGACAAATAAACCACCTTTAAAATAGTATTTATCTGGGACAACAGATAATAGGTAGCAGAAAATACAGCCCTTCCTGTTACCAAATTTTATTACTGGAGCCTAAATTCTTCCAGGAGATGTGACTGCTGAAGCTGCAATTTTTTGTTTTAAAATATCTGTGTGTATAGTTATTAATTATTTTGCAGGAAATTACACATGTATGCTGAGTCTTTTGTTCAATACCCTGTGAGATATAATCCATCTACACATGGTTAAATAAATCACAAAATTCCAACTTCAATGAAAATATAAAGACATACATACACATACAAATATGTGTATAAAACATCTTGTATAGATAGACAGAATACTTGTTGCTAAATAGAGACTTAGTTCAGAGGCAGATTTGATATTTTAGTCTTATCCTCCAGCATAAGGCCTAGGAAGATAAATTTGATGCCATCTTCAGATGGATTTAGACTCAAAGAATTGCTCTGGCATAACCCTTAAAGCTTAACTGTGTGTAACAACTTCATATTCTTCACTCTGGCAAAAGTTACTTCTGCTTGCATGGATTTAGTGACACAGCAAAATGTCACTGATTCTTCTGCTTGTATAAAGATCCAACATTTCAGAGAGAAAATGTGGCTGTGCTGGAGTCAGAATGAATTTAGCAGTATTTAAGTTTTATTCCTTGTGTTTGCAAGTTAGGGCTGGAGACAAATGGCTGAGGCTTCTGACTAAGCCCTGGCTCAAGGGAAAAAAGAAAGAAGCACTGATAAAATTTGCAAATACTTCAAAACACTGTATCTTAGGCAGAGAAAGGAGTGGGTCCATTGCTAAAAGATTAATCTTAGAAACAGATTTAAGCTCATTGAAGCTCACTGAAATTTTTCTAATGATTTTAAATGATTTACCTTATATAAGTTTTGGGTTCAATGGTATGATCTTAAAAAATTCCTGACTATGTTCAACCCCAGAGGTGTGAAAAGACGCGTCACATTTCTCAAACAATTTCAGTAAGAAAAGTAACTGTGCGCATCAGAAAGGCCAAAACATTTTTGTTTGATGTACTCAGAGCAAACTTCCTGAATTTTGCATGGTGAAATGATGTCCCTTTCCACTACACCCATAATCAGCATGAATCCGTTTAAAGGAGGCTACACAAAACCAGGTTTTTGGAGGGGTTCAACTGAAACCAAATGGTAACAGTTTGGGGTTTTTGCACATCTCCAGGTGTGAGCTGCATATTCAGCTGACACTGAAGAGCAGGTTCAGCAGGAGAAAGAAGTTAAAATGAAGAAAGAAAGAATGCTTTTCTCATCATGGTCCTTCCAGATCGTTCCTGAAGTACACTGAAGCTTTCACTGCCATTGTCTATACAGTACTTGCCTGTTTTGTCATTAAATGGGTGAATCAATCATCACAGATCCTGAATTCACTGAAAAAAAATATTGGTTGGTGGAGCTGTGCCAACTCTGGAAAAAATGGCCCATTGACTTGTCCCTTTCAGTGATAAAGGAAAATGTTCTTTCAGTAAAAGGCAGAATTGCTGGCCTTTTCTTGTTGATTATAAAAGTCAAAAGGCTGAAGGAAAAATATAGCAACTGGACAGAGAAAAACTATCTTTGCTGAGGAGCCCATGAACTGCCAGTGGCACCAAATGTTTTTCTTTAGTTTGCATCGACACCCTCAGTGAGGTTCACTGACCACCCCTCTGACCTTATGCGATGGTTTAGCACAGGTTGTTTTTTTTGTTTTTTAGTCTTTAGGGAAGTAGTAGCAAATACTGACAGCTTGTCTGAC
>JBBMKD010000170.1:67880453-67905368 GCA_037834095.1 Argya squamiceps
TTGGACACTTCCAGGGATCCAGGGGCAGCCACAGCTTCTCTGGGCACCCTGTGCCAGGGCCTGCCCACCCTGACAGGTAAAAACTTCTTCCTTACATCCAATCTAAATCTACCCTCCTTCAGCTTAAAGCTCTTGCCCCTTGTCCTCCCACACATCCATGAACTGTACATTGTCCTCATACACTGAGATCATTTAATTTGTGCTCCTTGTTCCACACTGAAGCAGGCAGTACATCCTCACAGACCAGCAGTAGATCATCTAAGACTGTATATTTTTAAAAATATGTTGTGGAGCTTTTATCAGTTGTTTCCTTTCACATCCAGCTGCTTGATCTCTCTCCCTGTGCAGAAAGCCTTGTTCCATCCCAGCCAGGCTTCCTGGGAGCACAGAAATCAATCTTCTTAGGCAAATCAGTTTATGTGCAACTCTAAGCATGTGCTAATTTGAGCTGATTTATTGATGCCAGCATCCCACCCAGTGTGTGACAGCAGCTGCCCTGCTTTAAAGGATTCATAATCTTCCAGTGGGGGTAAAAAACTCTGCATCCTGACATCCCTTCCCTTTTCCAGGCGTTTTCTTCTGTGCCAATTCTTGGCTCCCTCATCTCAAGGACCAAAACTGTGCCTACCCTGGAGAAGACTCTCCTGGGGGAGCCTGGAAAGTCTGTTTGCACTCCTCTCCCACTCCCCAGCACCCACACAGGGTCAGGCACAACTGAGCCCATTGTGTCTGAACAATTCTATTCATTTTTCTCCCCCATGGGAGTTCACAGCTTGACTAAGAGCTTGTCTTTCATTCTGGATGAAAAGAATTCCATCTGAATTTATCAGCTTTTCTTACATCCAGCTTGTACTGAAGGGTTTGATCCAAAAACCTATGGAAGCTTTGCCAGTTGTTTCAAAGTGATTTGGATTGGGCTTTTAGCAACAGGATTCTCTTCTGATGAACATAATTGTCCCTCAGAGGCTGATAAGGTGCACGCAGCCAAATTGTCCCAGGCTGTCCCTGCCACTCACAAGTTAAGCTGGGTGGCCCTGTGAGAACATCTAAGAGAATGACAAGTGTAATGCATCATTTTTTATCAAGTGCTGTGATATTGCAACCTACAGAAGGCTTCTTTGATTCACCCTGGGTGAAAAAAACAGTCACTGATTCAGTGTATGCTCATCTGGTGTGTTCTGATCCAGTAATTTCTTTCAGCAACTTCTTGATTCCAGTAGATTGCAGGAACCCCTAAGCAGAAACCAAGGATTCATTCAGGTCATGCCATTCAGCCTTATTCTAAAATCCATCAGCATTTATGAATATTATCCTGGAGATAACGTGTCTCTGAAAGTTACTACACATTGAACAGGTAAGTCTTGATTCAAAGACAGTTTCTAAAGAGAGACTTACTCATTCAAACACTTTTCTTTACACCAAAATGCTTCAGGAAGATCAATTGGCTGCTGGTTCTCTTGGCATATGTAGCCAAAGAGAGAAAAGCACATTAAACTTCCTATTCATGCACAGGATGGCTTCCAGTCCTAACATTTGGATGCTTCAGCCCAGAGCTCTGCATCACGAATAATCACAGAACGGTTTGGGTTGGAAGGGACCTAAAAGCCCAACCAGTTCCAACCCTACCCATGGGCAGGGACACATTCCACTATCCCAGGGTGCTCCAAACCTGATCCAAGCTGGCCTTGGACACTTCCAGGGATCCAGGGGCAGCCACAGCTTCTCTGGGCACCCTGTGCCAGGGCCTCCGCACCCTCACAGAGATTTCTTGCCAATCTACCCTCTTTCATTTTAAGCTGAAACCTTGTATCCATGACTTCTGCACGTAGTCAACTTATTAAAGATTATGGTACCCATTAGAATAAAAGGAACCATATAAACGTAACTAATTTTTAAAGAAGAAATGTGGGTTTTTTCCTTACAAATTAATTCTACTTATTTCTTTAAAAAAATAAAACCAATGAGAACTATAATTTAATTATGCAGCCACAGGAGAGAGTTGATCTAGATTATAAATATTCAACCCTTTCAAGGGACACATATTGCCTTTGGTTTACACTCTACTGAATTTCCTTCATGTGTGAAATCTACTTTGAAGAGACCCTGGCACTAGAGAACACTAGGCAATGTTCATGGTGGGAAAGTGTAATATCTGCCCCAGACATTACTGGGGGAAAGTATCTAGCAAGTAATGACATGAATTCCTTCAACAATTTGAAAAGGGGAGTACAAATCAAAGAGCAACCATGGCTTCTTCCGAGAGGAGGAAAGCTGAGTGTGCTGAGGACATCCGAAAATCAATCCTGTCATATCCTACCTCACAGAGCTCTCGATCCAACCACCCCTCCCATTGCAGAGTCATAAGACTCCTGTGATTCTTTATTGAATCAAAGGCATCCTGACCAGATTCCTGTGGGTGTCTGTCTAAAGGGGCACAGCTGAAGAGGTTTTCCAGAAGAATCTGCATCTTGCTGTATGACAGAAGGAGCAATATCAAAGTACCTAACAAACATGGATATCTACCTGCTTTTTAAAAATCTTTCTAGATCCCTGTTTCTATCTTCAGGCACTCAAATCTTTTGACAAATCAGGTCCTTTTTAATTGCAAATAGAAAACAACATAATGGACAATATCTCTGTGTGCTGTGACTACAAAGATACAGGCACAGACCTAAACTCCATTCATCCTGAAGTTTAGATCACCCAGATCAACCAGAACATAAATTGCATGGCACAGACTCTGCTGTCCTGCTTATCTGGGAAACAGAACTTACAATTTCTGACCCAGAGAAGAAAACAAAAAAAGATAAAAAACATTTAAAATATTAAAAAATGCAGGAAAACAAAAACAAAAACAAAAAACCCCCAAAAACCAAACAAACAAAAAAAAAACCAAACCAAAAAAACAAAGGAAAGCAAACCAAACTTCAAATTATCTTAAAAGCAGAAGAAAACATTGTCAATTTACAATTATATGATATGTCATGCAAGCAATGCTGAAGACAAACTTCTTAGGCACAAGCCATTCAAGAGCCACAGCCTTATGGATCAGAACACTTTCAGATTTTCCTGGCCACGCTTTTTCCAAAACAAATAGCTGTGAAATTCCTAGTTCCACGACTTCAGACACTGCTGGATGTCAGCAGTAGCAGGTTGCTTTTATATTTTCTCTTACAGAGGCTGGACCATATAAAAATCACTTTCAAAACAACCCCACATGAAGTGTTGATTCCATCAAGCCAATTTATCAGCTGGTAGAGCTCATCCAGCCTGAGTGAGCATGTAAGAACTAAGCCATGCCAAGTAGTAGGTGGCACAGTTTTCTACCCTCCAGAGCAAGGGTCAAGCCAGGACCAGATTTTTGAACTCCTCAAGTGTCCAGTTTGGCTGCAGCTCTGCTTGCTGTGCAGAAAAACTGTGCCTGGCCTCTCAGAAATGTTTAAAATTACTTCCATCAATTGTCCCCATGGTTTGATTAGTGGTATTTAAAGGGTTTTTGTACTTTTACAAACTTAAAAAGTATGAATATCATTGTCAAATTGAGATGAAAATTATACAAACCCACCAGTTTTATTGCAGACTTCCAATACTCTGTGACCTTATACTGTGAAGAAGTAGAGACAGCTCTGTGTGCTAGGCTGGTAAATAATAGCTCTGGAAAACTGAAAACTTCAGTCTTAGGGAAACTCAAGTCTGATCTTTAAAAAGAAAACCCTCACATATACTTGAATCTTTATCCAGAGGGTGAGACATTTCCCTCTACACCAAATACACCAAGTTTTGCACTAAAATGTTGGGAACCCCAGTTAAAAATCATGGCAGAGAAGGAAGAGTTAAGTGCAGCTCAATAAATATTGTTATCCCCAGCAGAAGGAAAGGAGGGCCAAACATCCAACAGCAGCTCCTGATCCCAGAATGGCTCAATTTCAGTCAGAGCTGCTGGTGATGCAAGTTAATACAGAGCTGAATGGGTTGGTGATGTTAATGGGTTGGCTTGTTTGTCAGCATGAATGCCTCCCAAGATTAAAAGATCTCATTCCCACTAAAGGCAGGAACTTTGTTATTATGAGTTACAGAAAATGCATGACATCCCTTTCATTTTAATATAATGCTCTGTTAATTCAAAAAGAAGGATTCAGTTGGTATACATAGAGTCAGCTTTTGATGTGCTGTTGAACATTATCTTCTGCTGTTGTTCATTTCTTCTTTTGTTGTGAAAAGAATAAATCCTGTATATCTGCCCAACCCTGCTCATCTCTCTCGTCTTTTCTTCTTCTGTTTTCCTTTTTTTTTTAATTCTATCTCATGTATTTATACTGAATATTAAAAAAATCTTACTCCCTCCCCCCCAAAGTTTTCATTTGGTCTCATGACTCTCTTTCCTTTCTTGCATTAACATCAAACAGTTTGTCAGTGAAGACAGTGGCTCATCAAAATCACTTGGAGTAATTTCAATTTCACACTGATCACGCAGATCTGAAACCTCTCCAAGCAGAGATTTTCATCATAAGAGAAAATTTGGTCTCCTGTTGGGGTTGTTGATATTTCAGCTCTGTCACTTGTTAGCTCTTGGAAGAGATGTGTCGTGGGAGCTCACCTGCAAAATTGAATTGATTGCAACAATGATTCAGGATTAAACAGGATTATTGTATTTCCTTCCAAGTAGCATCTTTGCCGCATTTTTTTTCCCCTTTTTTCCATTTTTATTTTTTTCCCCCTCTCTTCACTTGTACTTTGGAACCTGACCATTTTGAACAGTCTAAAATCTGGTTTTGTCCCACCTTTCCAAAGCTTCTTTTGCCACTTTCCTGATGTTGTTTTTCTGTTATTATTTCCTCATGTTGTTTTTCTGTTATAAATTCTCTTGGAGTTGCACCTGGACTCTCCAGTCAAGACCATGGCAGTGGTGATGACAGGCAGTGCACAGGTTGTGAACAGTGTCCCCACAGCTCTCCAGTACAACAACAAAGGCACACAAAATGGAGCAGAAAGACAAAAGGAATTTCTGAAAATCTCTGAATGTGTCTCAGTTTGTCTGAATTTTCTGGTCACGCTCTGTTCATGTTTTTTGACTGTACATTTATTGTCCATACAATGATTTTCAAAAGTGTCTTCTGCAGAGTTTGAGATCACTGACAGAGATGAAACCTTTTTTTTTGCCAGGAGCAAAAATTTGGAGCCATTATAGAAATAAAAATCATTAATCATACAGAGAGCAGAAAAATTTTGTGATAAGGAAATATTTACTCCTTTCAACAAACTCTGTAAAGCTTCCCCAAACCAATTCAATATATTGATTGTGAAGTAATTCTTCCCAGATTTTCCTCATCATGGAAGAATATTAAATTTTTTAGGTGTTATTTACATAAATTCAGTGTTTCTTCAGATTTTTCAGAAGTACTTTTGGTTACCCTAGAACACTTTGCACATGTGTTCAAAAAGGCACATGTTGCACACTATGGTAATTCATGATCTGAAGAGGACTGTAGTAAGGTCACCAGAAAAATGAAATTTTTTGAGCAATCTAAATGATGTTATTTTTTTTTAAAGGAGAGCAGCCACCACCTTCCCCATGGTATCCTGGATACCATGCATGACTATTAATTCCTCTTCTGAATTTGGGTCTAGCTATGAATTGGGTGCAACTTCCATGGCCTGTCCTAAGCAGAAGGGAAATCTTGATGACTTCCAGTGGTCCCTCCCAGGTTGTGTGACTCAGAGTCTTGGATGCTGAATTTATCCTTCAGCTCCTGCTCTTACTCAGAAAAGAAAATTATCTCCATTTTTTTCTAGCTCAGAACTTAATGCACTCTGCCAGAGTGTAGAATAAATGCCTGATTTTCCCTGAGAGGATTTAAAAACTTTTCTTTCTCCAGGAGAATGCACTGCACCAGATTATAAATATTCTGGGGTTCAAAAGTGGAAAGGATATCCCTGACCTCTTCCTTTTGGGTTTGTTTCATTTCATATAATGCAATTAAAGATTAGACTGGAGGAGGGGAGAGAGAAAGAGAGAGAAAGAGAGAGTTTAAATCTCCAGCCTAGCTGGTTCATGACTTACTCTGGAAAATTCTGATTTGTGTTTTCTGTTCCAGGGAACATTACTGTATTTTATATAGTATATAGGTAAGAATAAAGAGAACAAGGAAAAATGTATTCTAATTTAAATCTTCAGACTTTTCCTCACACTTCTACTGTATTTTTTTTGTGCATGAAATATGGCTAAATTGAGCCCCAAACATACTATAAGCAGAACCTTATCCGTCCTGATATCCCTAATTTAGAGTATCTGTCTACTAATATTATGTTACGGATTTTTTTTAATATGTGCTCTTCTTCTCCTTCGTATTACCAAAATAATTTTCCTGCAACAATACCCTTAACCAACAACCAATTTTCAAAAAGCATCTCAACCTGATCTGTTTTCCCATTGAGAGACTGTTATGGTACTTAATAATGAGGTGAACAGGAATATATTTTTATATGCATTTGTTACATATAACATGAAATACTGACATTTATATTCTTTAAAGATTAAAGAAAAATAGATAAAATCAGCAAGAAGATATATCAACTTAGGCTGCAGACTGAGAGATATTTGTCCTATAAAAAACAGCAGAAAACACACAGGGAGCCATACGTTGTTTCCAAGGGGTAAAGTAAGCAGCTCTTGAAATGCTGGCATAAACCTCTCCTTTTTAATTTTCACACTCCTCTCATCTTTTAGAAAATATTGCACTAGGAAATGCTGGACTTACTTAAAAAAACATTGCAGTAGTGCTAATCCTGGCCTCCTTAGCTGTGGAAAGGCTTGAAAAAGCAAAACTCTTCTCACAAGATGGAACATGCTTTACTCATCTATTTGCTCATCAAGCTTAATTTATCCTGCAGTGGAAGAGTTGATGCAAAGTTCATTTTCATCTCAAAACAACCTTGACAGGCAGGAAAAATCACAATAAGTATTTTTTTTTAAATAAAAAGTTCTCCTGCTTCTTATTTAGGATAAAACATTTTGATGTATTTGTCATCGTATTTTAACTCCTTATTTTCATTGAATGCTAATTCCTCACCTGCCTTTCCATTCTCTAATATTGTCTCTCCTAATGGATGAAGATTAGGATTCACATCTCCTAACTTTATATACCTTCACACCTGAGCAAGACACCTCAGGGTCCTTTTGGTTTTTTCTACCAAATGGAAAAATAACTATTTTAGAATGTGATCTTTTTGCCCAAAGGTAGTTGTCTGCTTTAGGATGCAACCAGCAACACCCTACAGTCAGTTGCTTCTTTTCTTTTACTAAAAGATGAGCTTCCAGTGACTCACTGTAATAATTTAAATATCTGCACTCTAGAGTCTGACTGTTTGGTCAGGCAACCCTCATTCCTGACATCAGACTTGGGCAATGCTCAGGTCATCCAACAAAAGTTTGGAGAATATCTGGATCTATCAATAGCTCCCTTTTCCCAAAATACCTCAGGGTTTATTTTTGAGGAGGACAAAATCTCTGCAGAACCAATGCCAGTGATGCTGGCAATTGTTCACCTCCCCCAGGAACATGAGACAACAGCAGCCACCACCTTCCCACAGTGCACAGGAATAACCAGAACTTTCCACGAGGGACAGATCAGCCCCTGAGCACAGCACGGGGAGGGGATTCTCCTCAGAGCCTCTTGCTTTTCCCAGTGTTATTTATTACTCCTCATTTTCCAGCAGCTTAGTTGGAGGATTGTAGTTCCCTCAACTTGCTTTACACAGACATATGATCTATTTCCACCTATTGCCACTTCTCTCCACAAAAACAAACCCTCAGGTGACACTTGGGAACGTGGTTTTGTGGTGGACTTGGCAGTGCCAGGTTAATGGTTGGACTTAATTACTTTAGAGGGCTTTTCCAGCCTAAATGAGTCTATGATTGAATGTGACTCATGTTTAAAAGCCTGGCTGTAAGAATATGGGGGCTTATTTCAATTTTTTTTTCCTGTGTACTCCTTGTATCCGACAAAGAGCTGAGGAGAACAGTCTGTTGTCCTCAAGGCTCGATCCTGTTCCATTGCTACTGACAAGTGTAAGATTTTCATTATTATACAGAGCACAAACCAACCAGAAGAGTTCTTTCTGTGGTCAAAAGTAGGAGCTACAGATTGCAGGGGAATGCAAAGAGTGACTGTTTAATGGAAACTTAAACCTGTAATAGCAGTTCACAAAACTTCTTCCAGCATAACTGGAATTTTGTTGTCACACAAAGTTGCCTGAACAATTATGAAACCATCAAGACAAGTGGTGTTGTCAGGGTAGGACTGAGAATTTAGTTGATTTTACTTTTCCACTCATGTCAGTAATTGATTTTTTTCTCCCCTCTTATCAGCTTCTCTCTAGTGACCTATTTATTAGATAAACAAGAATCCTTTAACTTTTTTCTTCTTCTAATTGCCTGTGATTATTAGAGAAGCACTTGTTTTCAAACACTGTTTGAGCAGTCTCTCAGCTAAACACTGTGGTTAACCCTCTTTGTATTACAGTAATTTTACACGTCAGAAATGTCAATAAAACACAAACAGGCTTCTGCCTATTTTATCACACGCTGTATCTACACACTCTAAAAGGTGTTTTTCCCTGAAAGGGGCTGGAAACTGGTAAGTTGCTGACATTTAAAGGGGAGGTTGTGTGGTCTACGAGGGATGTGCTTTCAAATAGGAAATGTTGGTATCTGAGACCTCTGAAGATATACAAAGAGTTTATGTGCTCACAGATTGTCAGTTGACATTAGAAAAAGATTTTATTATGTCTAAATTCTCTAAATTCAGCAGATAATCAATCCCTTCAGGATCTCACCTAAAAGACCCATTCTATCTTTGAGCCAGCAAAGGCATTATTAGGTTTTTCAACCCAAACTGAAGTCCTGTCTTAGGTGATTTAAACATCTTTATATGCACAATTCCTAGCAATTAAATATCAAATAGTTTGCATGGTCAAATGATTTGCAAAAGTGAGAGGCAGGAGTTGTGAGATGAAAAAGATCTTTTGGAAGAGTGTTGGAACCCTGGGCACTGAGAATTTTAGGCTTTCTGTGCTAACAGGCACAGACCCCCCAAGCAAACACTGCATTTGACCTGAGGCCTTGGAAGAGGCTTCCAGAATTGAATGACAGCACTGGGATTTTGGGGTGTGTAGTTTGAATAGAAGTGTGTAATATCACATGGTGGAAAACTTGGAGATTAAGGGTTTAGAATATGGTAATATACATATAAAGCAAGATGCAGGTTTTAAGGTGTAAGCTAAGTCCTTTCTTTTTCACCTTCTTCTTCATGGGTCTGGGTGGTATTTTGTAATGGGGAAGAAAACTCCGCATTGTGGACCATGGGTGGTTGGTTATTGGGTTAAAAGTAAAAATAATTTAGGTGTCATTTCTTAATTGGACATTTTGTCCTTAAAAGGCCTTGTAAAGAAAGAGATAGAGGCCATTTTTCACTTTGTTGGCTAGAAATCACAACTTGTGAGAGTAATATAGATAAGAATTAATAAACATCTGAGTCCGAACATGAAACAACATCTCTTGAGCATTTAATCCTGACCCTGACAGAAAAGAAGATGAAAAGCAACAGAAGAGTGTGAAAGACTAAGGGGCATCCAGAGTCTTTGGGCCTGTTGGGGTGAAGGGAGACATTGGTGTGGGGGAGAGATTTGGGCACTGCATCCTGCTTTTCACACCACCTACCAACACGTGTCACTGCAGCAGTGCTGGATCAGGGGTTTTACACTGTCCATCCTCACAAAAACTGCACCTGCATGAACTGCACCTCAGGGAGGTTCTTCAGGCCCTCTGCAGCCCCTGACACCAGTGCTGAGTTATCACCCAAAGTGTGGAAACCTTGTCCAAGTCTTCGTAAATTCTCCTCAAGATCCTGGCCATAAACACCCCCAGTTTAAACTGTCACAGCCCAAGAAATATAAAAATAACAAAAATCCAACAATAACAACAACAATAATAATTATCAGAGGGTGTATTTCACCTGAGGACAGAGTGATGTCTCCCAGTCACCCTCCTTCAGCATCTCTGGACTGTGAAATTTTACTCCCTCGATCACAAATAAATTAAGAATCAGTCTTAATTTTAATATCACTGTGCACAGGATATTAAAAGCAGCTCTGCTTTCAGAGAAGGGATTCCTGTGTGAAATTTCCCTGCCAGCACACAATTGCAACCCAAACACTGATACCACTGGTAGACAGCAGTGCCATGGCCTGGCTAGATAAACTGAAGATTAAATGGAAACCAGTGACTTGAAGCTAATGGGACCTGGAATCATTGTTTAACTGGCAGAGACCCTCAACAGCCTGAAGATCTGGCTGGAGGACTGGTATTGATTCTTTAAAATGAATACCAGTAATAAAAAAATAAAATATATAAAAAAAAGTGTACAAGCAACGAGACAGGATAGGAAGCGGGGGTGGAGCAGATGGGGGATATGGTGGAGAGAAACCATCTTGAGCAAGAACAGGCAGTTCTGGGGAAGGGGAATGCTAAATTATACATCTTCAGCTAGTCTGTGATGTCTGATAGATGTTTCCTGGGAGTTATGCAACTCGGTAATTGCTGTTATTCTTTTTTTTCGTACCACGCTGATTTGTATTAAACCATTCAGAAAATGCTAATTTCAGAGTCCCTTGTCCAATTAGTCACGACACTTCATGGGTATCTCTGCCAGTGAGAAGATCCTTCAGACTTTGCTCAACCTGAGCAATGCTTTTACACCCTAAAATAAGAATTTGTGCTTCCCAGGGCAAAGCTGCTAGGATCTGCCTTTGACATTTCACCATACACAAGCAATTTGCTTAGTCTTGTGGTCAATTTCAAGAAAGATGGTTCTTGTACAAGATACTCTTCATAGAAAATGGGCAAATTATCTGCCAATCTAGATTTTGACAGATCAAATATATATCTTTGTTTATAACACTTAGAAAAATAATATGTTTTAAGGGAAATAAGAAATTAGAACTTTTTTTACTTCAACTAATTTAGATGTGGCTGTTACCAACATGCAGCTGAAAAAACCCCTTGCTAATTCTAACTGTCAAAAAACCCAATCCCAAACCCTCTTTTTGTCAGGCTCTTGAAAGCAAAAGTTTTTTTTATAAAAAGGAACTGCTGAATAGAACATTTTCAAACAGCACTATTAAGTCTGATAGCAGCATGCAATTCAATCTTTTTTTGCAGGTAGATATTACATACAAGAATGATGATTTAATTGGCACAAAGAGAATGTCTAATCTATTGAAAGTTTTAATAATTCCTAGTTTATTGAATTGAGCAGTGAACATTAATTTCTTTATTCTACTTTTATGATGCATGATACTTTAGAAATGGTATTTTATGATATTTCAATTTCTGCTGTCTGTACTGTTTTTAATGCATCTGACCTCAATTTATGTATCTATAAAACAAAGGGAATGGTTTTGCTTATTTTCTCCTTTTTTTAAGAAGTAATATTCCACTGATGAGAAGTGTTATGTAGGAATCACTGTTCTTACCCTTAGAGAATTTTCTGTACATTTGCATTTTAATTATGAAAATATCATCGTGATTATTTGCAATTATTCCAGGACAGGTTTTATTTTCACAAGCACATTGAATACACAAAATGTCAGGGATTTGAAGCACATAAGTTCCAGTAGCTGATCACAGGATGAAGTTTATACCTCCATTATTACCTGACTCAGCCTTGTCCCTTTTCACATCACAAGAATGTGGGAGATGTCCCTGCCTATGGCAGGGGGTGGGAACTGGATAATCTTTAAGGTCCCTTCCAATCCAAACCATTCCATGATTCTGTGACGAATGACCCAAGACAGAAACTTGCCTTTCTTAGGGACACAAAGCCGTGCTCAGCTTTACACAGAGGTTGTTAGTAATAAAACTTTGTGTCTGCATTGGTGTTTTGCCCTGGGATTCCAAGCAAGCCTGCACACTGAAAGAGACAAAGACTTGGAGTTTTGTCAGTGTCTCTTTCCAATGTTCAAGAAGTTGAAAATGTGTTTTCTTGAGTAAAATGCTTTGTTCAATTTTTTTTCTCTTTCTTTCCAGTTCAAATAAGAAATTCTGAATAACGTTCAAATCATTTTAGTAAGAAAAAGTAATTTACTCTCCCAGGGTAACACAATGTTCTAAAGCAAGCTTTCACCATAACATTCCATAAAAAAAGTGGTCCAATTTTACAGTTATCTGATTCCTTGAGGTTCAGGACAGACAGAAAGTTAATTGCTTGTGCTTCACACAAGCACATCCACAGAGGAGAAAGGACAATGCTCACTTAATCAGCTGCCATTTGACACTCATCTGTCAGTTTACTGGCCTGTATTTAGTTTGCCCTAGTCAACTCCAGCTTCAACAACATAATTATTAATTTCTCCCTGAACTTTCTAGCATGCTCATAACTTCAGAAAGCAGCTACTTCTTAAATATTATTTAATTACCTTTGCTGGGAGGCAACGTGTTCATTCTACCAAGGGACAGCTGAAACACAAAGAGATTAAAATCAAGTAAGTACAAATAATAAGGATAGTCCGGCCTGAAACACCTGGAATGTTTATTTCAGGGTACTTATCCCTATATCCTGGGTTGTTTTTAATTCAAGCACAGACTCAATGACTTTGCCTGCTACTGCAGGAGCTCAGGCTCCTGCCTGTCACCATCTGGGATGTGAGAGTGAGAGACATGGAAGGGAGGAATTCTCAATTAATGACCATTTGTGCAAAGATTGGTTTAAGTGACTTGCTGAGTAACTAAAGGCAGAGGTTGAAATCTCATTTACTCCCAGCTTCACCACGAGGATGTGTCCCCTTCCTTCTGTCCCTGGGCTTGCTCAGCCCAGCTGCTGACAGAAAGACAGGATGAAGTCTGACAGACAACAGACATTCCTCTGAATGTAGCTGTGGTATAGTCCCAGAATTCCACCATACTTGTGGGTTAAGACACAATATTGCTGAAAAAAAAATGTCTGTGTTTAAGTAATTAAAAATTGTCCCACAGTTTAGACCAGCCTGGGAACAGAAATTTGGCTGTGCAGGTAGCAGAGAGTCAGATATCTTAACTGTGAGTTTTGCCTAATTTTGCCACGTTAAAGATGTGCTGTCAATAATGTTCTGTCTACTTGCATCCCTGTGATTTCCTCCTTGGCAGTCACTCATCATACTCCATTTCCCTCAGAAATATTGCTCAGCTGACAGGCTCCGGCATCCTTCCATTGTCCTATTTACTTTCTTTGAACAATATTTAATTTGAGGAGTTGGCAGAGTGTGGACACCTATGAGCAAATCATCCTGAACTGCCTCCATCACCAGCAGTGAGAAAGAGGCATTTCCCAGGGCTCAGTTAATCTCACATATTTCATGATTATGTGTGAGGACATAATGAACTGGAGCTGAGCTGCACCCAGCAGTGTCATCTTTGACTGCAAGATTTACGTGTCCCCATTAGCCCAGATGAATGTGGGTGATTTCCAATCCTGGAAAAAAATAAATCTGAAAACACAGCAATCCCTTGTGCCCTGCATCCACATCCTTCAAATGGAGAGAGTGTTGGTATTTAGATAAACCAATATTTATATAAACTGAATTACTAAAGGCACATCAGCCTGACGCTGCTTCTGAGGAAAATAATGGTTGACACAAGATGCAGCAGATGAAGACCTAAAACAAGATGCTATAAATTGCATTTTCTTTTGAAAGTGATCCTATCAAGCTGATTTAATACCTCCTTTCATGAAATTGCACGTTATTAAAGTGTATGGTGTCAGTTTTGCATACTGAGATTGCTACGAGGCTTTTTTTTTTATGCCATCACGCACTATTTGGGCTAAAAAAAATCAGAATAATCTCTAACTCATAATAATAACAAGCAATAGAACAAGAGGAAACAGCATCAGGTTCTGCCAGAGCAGTTTTCGGTTGGATATTTGGGAAAAAAATCTTCACAAAAAGGGTTGGCAAGTACTGGAACAGCTTCCCAGGGCCCTGGTGGAGTTCCCATCCCTGGAGGGATTTAAACCCATGTGGATGTGGCACTTGGGGACATGGGTCAGTGGTGGCTTTGGCAGTGCTGGGGAATGGTTGAACTTGATGAACTCAGAGGGCTTTTCCAACCTCAATATTTCTGTGATTCAAATGGGACAGAATTAGTCCAGACTAATTTTTTCTCAGCTGGTTCATAAACACACAGCACAGAAAATGATGCTCTTAAAAGGAGATACTTTGGCAAAAAAGCCACCATCCTAAAAGGAGGCTCTGTTAAACATGTACATTGGTGAAGTGTTCCAGTAGGCACAGCCTGGTGAGTCCTGCCCAAAATACTGCAAATGAAGAATGCAGAAACCATCCTGTTTTTAAAACCCTACAGGTAACAATTTAAAAGACCTTAAAAAGATTAACTTCTAATGACAGTGTAGCTATTCTGGCTTAAATCAGATGATGATGTCCTTTGTGGAGATGTCTCTGATTGCCTTCAAAACATACCTAGCTGGAACTATATTTTGTTAATTTTTTTTCCTCACAGAGAAAAGTTCTTTTCTTTTCAAAGAAAGCTTTGATTTAAAGTTTAACAACGGGAAGATCAGTTGTTCACTGTAACTCTTCAAAGCCTCAGTATAGTTTTTTCTTATTGTGAGTGGAAATCAATTTTGCATTTTGGGAACCTCTAGTTATTGGACTTTCCCCCCTAAATTATATGCTAAGAAAATATTTATGAAATAATGTAACACATATTTTTTCTCTCTAAGTAAATACTGACAATTTCCTAACCAAGTCTGCTTGATAATGTTGCAATTTAAAGCAGGTAAGTTTTAAAAACAATTGCCTTGTATTTATTTAAGGTGGAAGTGACAGTAGAGAGGGAGGATTTTACTTAAGGACGCAGCATCAAAATAAAGAATTTTACTCCCAGTTATAGAAAGATATAGTAGGAAGATGCGGAGCACAGAAATCTTCCCAGCCTTGGATATATTCTATAAACTGAACCCTTCACCTCTAGCTCTTAAAATACTATGGCAAATTTATTCTTCATTTCTATGACAGAGATGTTCACATAGTGCATCATTTGAATAATATCTTGTTCTTCTTCAGAAAAATTATTATCCAGGCTCTGTCCAACAGAGGCCAGAGGTTGTCAGACAGAGACCAGAACTGCCAGTGGCTGTTTTGGGCATGGAGCACCACAAGTCATCTCTAACTGTGCTGGGAACACAGAGAGTGGCAAGAGCCTCCTCAATTTGCTCTGAAGTGTTTTAAAATACAGAAACCTGATGGTTGCCAGGCTTCATTTTCTCTACCTGTCTGCATTTCCCCTCTGTTTGACATTTAACACTGCTGATGTCAAGGTGCTCTGTGTTTCAGGAGTTATTCTTAAATATTCCAACTTTAACATAACCAGGAGCTCATTGGTTACACAGATCTCTGATTTCCTTCTTATTTTTATGCTCAGAGCCATTAGCTCTATGCCTTGTACTTGTGGCATGCTTGTGAGAGTAAGTTTAAATGCCTGCTGCAAGGCCTCAGAGTAGATTCAGAAGTCTTGGTGGAGTCACAGTGCAATAATAAAAAGATACACAAAAGAACAGCTGTAGCCAATATTAAACACTCAGCCATCAATTATTGATGAACTATGCTCCTTGTGCTTGCATAAGAATGCTTTTTAGGATCTTATTATTTAGAATTCTTAGTAAGGCTTTGTCAAATAAATACAGCTTCCTGCAGTTTGAATGCCTTAGAAGCTTTAAGTTGTTTAATGTTTGGGTATTTTTTTTAGCTTATCTGAATTCAGTGACTCAATCTGCTGCTAAAACCAAAGCTGTGAACACAGGACCATATTCACAGAATCAACAAATCACAGAACGGTTTGGTTGGAAGGGACCTCAAAGATCACTTTGTTTCACCCCTGCCATGGGCTGGGACACCTCCCTCTGTCCCAGGTTGCTCCAAGCCCCATCCAGCCTGGCCTTGGACACTTCCAGGGATCCAGGGGCAGCCACAGCTTCTCTGGGCAATCTCTGTCTCACCACTTTCACAGTCAAGAGTTTCCACAAAACTTCCAATCTAACTATACCCTGCTTCAGCCTAAAGCCATTCCCTCTTGCCCTGGCACTCCAGGCCCTTGCCCAAAGTCCCTCTCCAGCTCTCTCAGAGCCCCTTTAGGCACTGGAAGATGCTGGAAGCTCTTCCTAGAGCCTTCACTTCCCCATACTTGATTAAAAAGATAGTCTCACAAGCTGGTATTTACAAGCCTACAAGTTGTAGGGAAAAAAAAATTAAAAAAGTACACAAAACTATGGATTAATCTGAGCCAGGTGCTGCATTACTCCAGTTAAATACCAGTGATTTCCCCCTTTCCTCTGGAAAGAAGCACAACAGCAGGCCTGAGTCTCTTCCCAAGTGTTTCACATTTGGGGAATCCAAAAGGCACAAGGCTCACGGAGCTGGTGATTCTTTAAAGACACCCATTGAATACAGTGCTAGTGAAAAAGGCAGAGCAGGCACTTGGAGCTTGCTCTGTGTGCCAGGGAGCTCTGCCATGGTGCCAAACAGCCCTTCAGCTACTCCCACCCAACAGCTTCCCACCCCCTTATTCCAGTGCTTCCTTGGCATCATCCGTGTTAGTCACCAGGGAGCTGCAGCTTGTACCACAGCCAGGCAGTCCAGGGGCCAAGCATGCCCAGAGTCTCCTGTCAGTGATGCTAAAGGAAGATCTGGGCTTGCATTTTAAATTTTACACCAGAAAAAAAAAAAAAAAAAGAAATCCATTAAAATGGCAATAGGATTCCAAATGTTAATCAGCTGCCATTGATTGATTTTAGATTGGTTGAAGTAAAGAAAGAAAGATTCCCTTCCCTTCTTTTAAACAAAGCAGAACAAAAAGATACTGTGCAAAACACTGAAAAACAAGAAAAAACATGTCCTTACTAATATCAATTTCAGCTGGGGTCAAATCACTGCCATTGGGGGAAAATAGATGTATAAGAACAAAATCTTTTTTTCAATTTCAGTGCATTGTAAGCTAAGCTAACTTATGACTGCAGGGTCATTTTGGCAAAATAATTATAATCAATTTATGATAAAGAGAGGATATTTTGAATTGTCTCCTGCTTTATTTGTGTACATAAGGGATATAAAATCACTTTAATGTTACTGCACAGGACAAGGATCCACAGTTATGAAGCATTTGTATTACAAAATGATACAGGGTTTCTTACCAGAACCTCAGACAAAGATAATTAAAGATATTTGTGACAATTTCAAAAAAGATTAATATAAGCCCCTGATAAAATTCTTCACAAGGAACATCACCACTGGGGATATGACTCATTGCTTCACTATTATCCATATTTTACTGGTGTCTAATCCTCCAATATATGGATTTTAATAGAGAATTAATTGCAGATAGAAGATTTTACATAGCATACTTATAAAGTTCCTATTCATTGATAAACATTTATGACTTCAGGAGTGAGGCCTCTGCAATTCCTCCACCACTTATTGTCAAGTTTAAATTGGCTTCTGAAGCTTCCACGTGGAGAGAAAGTGCTCAAGTGGCCTCCTACAGAGACGGTGTCAGATCAGGCAGGTTAATGAGGCAGGCAGCCACATTTGGGAATAAAGGCAGAGCAAACAGGTTAACAAACCCCCCCTGAGCTTTGTGCCACCCCACACAGGGCTCCCAGGCCCCTCCCCAGCCCCAACACTCCGGGCACTGCAGGCAGAGGTTTCATCTCCACACACACACCAGGCACAGGAAAACTTCCACACCTGACCACAGAGATCGGCCCCAAAGCTCCCCCATTCACTGCACAAGTTCTCAGTGTTTTGTAGAGGTCAGATAAACTCACTTGATCCCCAAAATCAACCCCAAAACACCTCCATTCAGTGTAGAAGTTCCGAGTGTTTTGAAGTGATAGATAAACTCAGCTCCCACCTCCTTTCCATCGATGGTCTGGTTTCCTTTGCCACCTCCACCACCAGTTCCCACATCTGCCAGACTTCTGTTTATTTTTTAAGCAACCTGACATTTTGGGCAAGATTAGCTCTACCTCCAACTGCAGCCTAACCCAAATAATTAAGCTAAATGCCCAAATACTGCCTTTTATGCCCTAGTTGCAGTAAAAACCCCAACAGTTTAATGTTACCCAGCGCACACACTTCTGCACTGTGGTCTGCAAGCAAGTTTTGTGAGTCTTAAAAAGGCAAAAATCTAAAAGTGGAGAAATTAAGTGTCTGTAACAAACACACCAGCACTTCAGGGTCTATCTAAGACAGATTGAAAGCCCAGGAATAAAAGGATTTCCAGGCAAAGGAAGCTCTTCCTAAGACGGCAAATGCTGAGTGGTTCCCACAGTAACACTTGTGTGGTGCAATTTCAGTTCAGGAAACGCACAAGCCCCTAGAACACAAAACATGGAAATTAATCTATCTCATCAAAGCCTGCTCTGAGAAATCACACTTTGACATGAAGTAAATAAAAATCTAACCCCCACAAAAAAACCCAACAGAGCCAAAGTGAGGGAGGGCAACAGTCCAGTTTCAAATTTGAAGTTGTTGGGAAAAGTGTCCCAAAAGTGTATGGAATTGCTGCAGGGGAATCTTGGATTCCTCTCCTCCTACTCTACATTGCTGCTCCACAGTGTGGAGCCCCTGAGGTGTTTTCCTGGGGTATCCCAGCCAAGTTATTCCCTGTAGCCAGGCAGCAAACTGAGCTCAGTGGTTTAGCAAAGAGGGTCTCAGGTCACTGCTGAGTGCAGCCTGACAGGATAATGCAGAGCCAGCTCTCAGCCCTTCTCTCAGGATAATCACCACAGAGTGGGTAATCCAAAAGGAACATTTTGCTTCTGACAAATGATGCTTTGGAGACCGTCTGGGATGGCTCAGCTTTTGGACAATCCTCATTCACACACTGAGACAGAGAGCTGCACATCCTCACCCTGCAACACCCGGGGCAGAGCTCCCCAGCCAGCCTGGAATAGACAGAGATTGCCTGGGAAAAGTGGTGGGGAGAAGGAGATGATCCCTGGAGAAAGGAAAATTGGGCTCCAGAACAAAGGGGAAAGACAAGGGAGGGAGCACAGTGCAGAGAAGGGCATCTGGGAGGTGCAGGCATTGAAGCAAATGGGAAGAGAGTTTCTTTGAGGACAGTTTCCAGTCAGAGAGACCGTGATTGATGGAAAACCAGCCTGAATTCAGGGAATCATCTGCAAAAGTGCAGTGGACACAAGTAGTTGTTAATTTTGGGGTTTTTTTTTAATGACTATCCTGTTTCTTTAAGATGATTTTGCATTTTAGTTCAGTAATATTGTGGCATAATGAATCTTGATTTTTACAGTTATTTTAATCTCCTTATAAAAGATTACTGTGGAGAAAAGTCATGTCTTTTCTGTGTTCAAACCCTGGATAACTTTTTCAGCCAGTGTAAAATGCTGCTTATCAGGGATTTACTTGCTCAGAAAAAGGCTGTGGGGCTTTTTTACTGCTTCTGGTTTCAGCTGCAGCTCAAGCACAGCCAGTTTGGTTATCTCCAAGTCATGTTCTGTGGCATAAGACAGATTACATCTCAGAAAACAACACAGGCAATACAGAGGCCTGGGCCCATCTGAATAGTCTGAAATGAAGGTCCATGAGAATCCTGAAGCCATTAAAACCTTTGTGATATGGATGCACACAGCCCAAGCTTTTTCTTGCAGAAATGTGTGATAAAGGACAAAGCTGTTTGGCAACATTTCCCCTGTCCCAGGCCACTGAAAAAAGCTTCCTGATGCCATCACAGTGGGGAATTATAAGATGCTCCCACAATGAGGTTAATATAAATAATTATGCTTCCTCCTGAACAAATTGCTGAGGAGGGAGGAGAAAAAAAAGTCATAAAATAATCAGTAAAGTATTTTTTTAAGCAAGAACAGAGTTTTCAATAGCTTGACTGCAAACCTAAAATCCCACGGCTTTGGAAGGAGTAAGAGGAAAGTGAAAGCAGAAAATAAAAGAGAAGGTGCTCTGTAGGATTGAATTAATAATGTAGAAAAACCTCCCAAGGAAGAAACACCAAACCTGAAAGGAAAAATAAAATGCCACTGCAGTCTAAAATACTTCATCAATAATAAATGCAGTTCATTCTGAACGAGGTCTGTTGGCTCATTTTTTTCCTGTAGAAGTGCTGTAAATGCAGGTTACCTCCTACAAACTGCCTTTGTCACATGCCAGAGAGACATTCTGCTGCTGAGCTCCAACAATCTGAGCAGGAGCCTCTGCAGCTCCTGCCAGCACCTCTGAGCCCCCAAACCAAACCAAAATCAAACCAAACCAAACCAAACCAAACCAATGAATGTGAATCCCTTCCTTGGCAAGAGCCTTGCCTTGCCCTCATCCTCACAGCCAGGATGATGCCTTAAATTTTAGCTTTAACATTTTTCAAATTCTGTGCTGCCTTGGTGTATAGCTCTGAGTTTCATATTAAGTGTCAGTCAGTTCTCTTCACAGAGTAGGGAGACAAAACAAATCCTTTTCCTAATGAAGACCAAGGACACTGTTACAACTTTCAGGCCCAAAAGCACAAACAATGGTGGGCTGAAGAGAGACAACAAGAAGGATGGGACTTCATAACCCAAAGTTGTAATTGGACAATTAAATGCAATATGCAAATGGACCAAAACTTTTAAAAGTGTGAGACTTCATGACTGGGCATCCATTTTATGACCATTTTGGGTCCATCTTGGGTGTGGCCCTGGCCAAGCTCTTGTACTACCCAAGGGGTGTCCTTAAAGGCCTTTTAATAAATATCTTCTTTATTCTTTAACTCTGTCTAGTCTCAGTTGTAGGTCAGCCTCTCAAGGCATCAGTTCTGGCACACCAGATGGGACAGAATCCTCCATTCAGCTGGAGAAGCTCCAGGGAAGCAAGGTCAGCCTTAATTAATGAAACTTAATTGGAGGTGTGGCTTCCACATAAATCTCTGTGTTTATCTTCACCAAGGCCCAGGGAAGCAAAGGTCAGCCTGCCCTCTGCAGCACGCAGGACACTCTGACATTCCCCCATCAGCTGCAGCCTTTCCATCTCTTTTCATGTTTAATTGATGCCCTCTTTTCCTAATCAGCTGCAGCAAAGCAATAAGCCTTGATGAGGAGGGCATTATCAGGAGACAATTTAGCATGCCCGACACATGATGCTCCACAGGTCAATTAACAAACCATATTCTCAGCCAGACGTTTTTGGGAGTTAAACCAGTATAAATTAACAGGCTTTAGGGCAGCCCTAACGCCTGTTAGAAAAGAAATTTAAGTAATTTTCTCTCCCTCTCTCTCTTCCCTGCCCCTCCCTCCCACCCTCCCCCACCCCAAGTTGAAAGGTATTTGAGAAAGAGATTAAGGAAAAAAAAAGTCATTTAAGGAGTTTTTCTTCACATTTTTATTAAACCAAGGCAGTAGTTTCTGAAATAGAAACAAACACCAGTCTTTTACAGTTGTATTTGAAAGCAGATTTCTGCTCTTTCTGTAGTGAGGGAAGGGACTAAAAGATCCTTGTCCCTGGCTGTGCACAATTAAATGATCTGTGGACATGAGTCAAGTTAATTTATAAATTATCCCAGATTCATTTCATACAGTCCCAGTGTGAAAACTTTTATTCATGAAATCAGCTTACATGTACCATCTGATTTCAGACTGGGACTTGAAAGTTTCCCATAATCCACAACATTTGAATCTGAAGGATGTAACAATTTCACTGTGAAGGATGGTGGGCATGGGGTGCAGCCCTTTCAGGAGGGGAGATGCAGGTGTTGTGTTTTGGATTTGTGGTATAATATTGGTAGATTTGATATCTGGAAAAATCAAGAGACAACTAAATATGTATCAGGGTGCTCTTTTTTTTGTTTTGTTTTGTTTTCCCTTTTTCAATCTTTCCAAGTGGTTTCTATTTGACTTGTGCTTTACCAAAAAACCGCCACTACAGATAATTTATTTTTTCATAAAATTCTTAGGAACTACACAATAAAAATTAGCTGAGGAAATTGATGGTGATAAAAGTAGGATGCAGTAACAATATATGTCTCAAAATGCAACACACAACAGTACAAAAATATTTTTACTGATGAAATATCTTTAGAAAATTAACAGAGATTACTGGTTTACATGAGTATCTGTGTAGGTGTAGACTTAGACTAATTCAGTTTTATTTTTCTTACCATCAACCTGGTTATGGAGGTTCAGTGAGAGTCTCCAATATCTGTGTCTTATTCAGGGGACAGAGTGGCCAGTGCTTTAGGACTCTTTTAGTCTGAAAATTTATATAAAACATTTACAGACTTTTATTTTTTTTCTATTTGCTTCTTTAATATATAGCATATATTTACACAAAGTGGGATGGGAAAGCCTGCATCAGCCTGGATAAGCACAATATGCTCATCTGACTGCAATTTCACGACAAAAAATCCTCAGGATGATGAAAAGGGATGAAGAGAGACTTTGAAGATCGATCAATCCCCCATGTTTCCTACATTCTTCCTTAAGATCTATTAAAATTTAAATGATAAAGGCGCCACACACCTTTGCATCTCTCTTAAATTTAACATCAAATAAGTTGTGTTCAAATAAATACATCTCTAAAGTTATTTTTACCTATTTCTTCACTTATTTCCAAGGAATTAGTCATAGAACTTCAAGATGACAATACCTGACCATGTCTGTTTTATTTCAGGATTTGTTTTTTGAGGCTTCTTTCCAAAGTGTTTTCAGAGATGCCAGTGCAAAATCCTTTCCCTCCTCCTTCTCCCAAAGATCCTAATTTGAAAATTTTCAAGGTACAAAGTGTAATTGCTTTCATACAAATGCTGTCCCAGAGATATGGACTGTAACCACCTTTTCACAATTCTTTTAAAAGCAAAGAAATTTTTTAAAGGATTGATTTGTGCAGAAAATCAAATCCCAGCCCTAGAATTTTAGTGGGTGAAATAGTGATCCAGGTCCCCTTCAATCATGAGAGATGCTTCCAGTTTCTTCAGGCTGAAGGGATGGAAGTTTACTCATAAAAAAAGAAAGAATAGATAGAAGTGGATAATTCAAAACAGGAAAGAAGATATAAAGAAATAAAGAAAGAGAAAAGGCAACCTGCAACCATTATCCAATACAGTTTTTGTGACTCCAGGAAATACCTGATTTATGAACTTGTATCACTCCTTCCCACTGATACTTCTTTCATGTGTCCATGCAAAATAGGAGCTCAGATGTAAAGTGGGTTTTTTTCCTACAATCACTTTACAAATTCACTGTTGTAGGTAAAAAGAAAAAGAAAAATTATTTCTACAAGCAGTAGAAGCATTTCAAGATGCACACAGAGAGAAAAGCTAAAATCTCTTCCTGTGGACTGGTGACTCATGTTCAGTGTACAATAAAGCTGATGTCTGAGATACCTGCAGCACTCCCTGTGCCCTCAGGCAGAGAATCTTTCCACGAATCCACACAAACACAAACCCGTGGTTTAAACTGCTCCCAGTGACAGGAATCTCCCACAGCATGTGTGGGATTTTTGACACATCACTGCCAGTGAAGGGAGATCATAAATCTTTGCCCTTTGCTCCCCAAATATGGAAAATTGTGGGAGCACCCAAATCAGTTTAGATCAAGGCACTAGGGATGATGACTTAAATTTCAGCTTTCATGTTTTTCAGATTCTGTGCTGCCCAGGGGTGCAAGGCTGAGCCTCACATTAAGTGTCAGTCAGCTCTCTTCACAGAGTAGGGAGACAAAACAAATCCTTTTCCTGCTGAGGACCACCAACAATGAGTACAACTTCCAGGCCCAAAAGCACAAACAACGGTAGAGTAAAGAGAGAAAACAAAAAGGTTGTGACTTCATAATCTGAGGCTGCAATTGGACAATTAAACCTCAATATGCAAATGGACCAAAACTTATAAAAGTGTTAGGCCTCGTGACCAGTTTTGTGACCATTTTGGGGCCACCTTGGGTGTAGCCCTGGCCAGGCTCTTGTACTGCCCAAGGTGTACCCTAAAGGCATTTAATAAATATCTACTTTATCCTCTAGATCTGTCCAGTCTGTGTTTCAGGTCAGCCTTCCCAAGGCATCAGGGAAAGCTGGAGGAGCTTTTCTTCCCAGCAGAGATAAATGACTCCCTGAAAGCCCCCAGGGCTGTCTGAGCCCCCAGCTGTGCACTGCAGGTTTACAGCTCTGTCTGAAGGAAAAACGAACCTCAGATGCGTGAGGGCTTCACGTACCTCTATGACAAAGTCCAGTGATGTTAATTTATTCCAGAATTATGGACCAAACAATGGAACTTCCTTATGCCCTCAGGTGTAGACCATTAATTAATAATGAAACTTGTGTGTGACATTGAGCACAGGGTGTCCTGCAGGTTTCAGGCCTGGGGCTGTGTAACTGTGTAACTGAGTGCTGCTGGCAGGTTGAGGAAACCTGGGGTTTAACAGAACCAGACTGGGCTTCCACACAGCCAAACCCAACCAAAACCAAACATAACTCCACTACAAACCATATCTGGCTTCATATATGTATATATATGTAAAATCATAGATTCACTGAGGTTGGAAAAGCCCTCTGAGATCATCCAGTCCAAGCATTCCCCCAGCACAGCCAAGGCCACCACTGACCCCACGTCCCCAGGTGCCACATCCACACATTTTTTGAACACTTCCAGGAATGGTGAGCCCATCACTTCTCTGTTCCAACTCCTGACAACCCTGTCGTGAAGATTTTTCCCCCAATATCCAACCTGACCCTCCCCTGGCCCAGCCTGAGGTCGTTCCCTCTCCTCCTGTCCCTGTTCCCTGGGAGCAGAGTCCAAATCCTCCCTGGCTGTCCCCTCCTGTCAGGGAGTTGTGCAGAGCCACAAGGTCCCCCCTGAGCCTCCTTTTCTCCAGG
>JBBMKD010000170.1:67905468-68063347 GCA_037834095.1 Argya squamiceps
GCAGAGCCACAAGGTCCCCCCTGAGCCTCCTTTTCTCCAGGCTCAGCCCCTTTCCCAGCTCCCTCAGCCTTTCCTGGTGCTCCAGATCCTTCCCCAGTTCCATTCCGTTCTCTGGACCCACTCCAGCCCCTCAATGTCTGCCTTGGAGTGAGAGGCCCAATATATATGTATATATCCATAAACATACACACACACATACATACATATATATATATATATAAATTCAGGCATTGGGATCTGCAGAGATCTTAAAAATCTCAGTACATCCCACCCAGAAGGCGTTGTGTGACATTTGTACAATATTCCAGCTAAATAACTGTAACACCTTCTTCCTGGGCAGTAGATTTCTGCTTCTCAGATTTTTGGTCATTTCTCTGTATCCTGGAAATTTTTGTGCAGGCACACCCAGAGTACACATAATTAAAAATAGTCACAGATATAGAAAAATATTCAAACTGATTATGAGAGATTAAGATTTTAAAATGGATTTTGTTTTTATTTATCCTCCTGCTAACACCCAGTGAGGAAACAGAGCCATAAAGATAATTTAATATGACCTCCTCAAAATGCAGGCCAAAGAACATTTTTTTAAAAATAATTTCTGCATGAAATATTTCAGGAAAAGAAAATAATAGATCAAACACATCTTTATAGCAGACTCATTACCTCTGAATATTCTAGGAGGCTTTGGAAATGCTACTTTATCTCTCTTTCTTCCTTGTGTTTAATTTTTAGTGAGCTGGGATAAAGCAGGTAAGTATAAACATTTCACATTCTGCAGTGATTCCACTCTTTTCAAGTCCATTATTATGCAGGAGTTACCAAACAACATTGGAACTTTGAAATTTTGCCCAAAGGGAGAAGATAAGATTGGGTAACAGCTACTCACCTATGACACCTCACCTAACATTATCAAAAGAAGGAAACATTCCTCAAGTAATTAAATATTTATTCGTTTAAAGGTATAACTAGAGCACAAAAATACATATCTACCTCCCACAGCTTTTATCAAGCTGTCAAGTTCTCCATAACTTGGTGTTAACTGAGTCATAAAGGGAAAAATATCTAAAGCAGGAGAAATGTGTGAACCCTTGCTTGAGGATGCACTTGGTCATTCAGTGAGAAACAGGAAAAAGTCTTGGTTATTCCTGATCTCTGAAGGTGCAGCTCAGCAGCAAGATCAGGGTGTGCTCAACTTCCAAACATTCAGGTGCCTGAATTCCCTGCTAGGATGGTGTGGGATAACGTGCCTGCCCTCGGACACAGCTTCAGACCTGACCTTTCACTTCCAGGTAAACTCCTGATGAAGTTTCAACCAAAAAAAATTACCTTTTTTTGTCTCTTCCAGCTTCCTTCCTTCTCCACACACATATTCATCATCTTACAAATTAACCAAACAGCCCAGTCTGGTCTGAGGGGTTGTTTATAAAAACAATGGAGTGTATTTATAAAAAGTGTGAAAGGAGATACACTGACTTATTTCCATTATAAGCCTTTAATTCAGATTCATACTGGGGGGGGGAGTCATTTAAAAAAAAAAATCCCCAAATCGATTAATTTTTTTGCTCAAAAATCCAACTGAAATCTGTATTTTTTTGTGCAGAAATGTCCTTTTAAGTCTACAAATATCTAGCCTCTGTATTAAAATCGAGTTTCAGAGAGACACAGGAACCTTGCTTTGGCCAGCTGTCTTTGAGATACAGAACAAAGCACCAGATATAAAAATATCCACACAGTACTTTTGTTTTCATGGGACTGTCTCCCTCTGCGTTTCCACAACTTGGTCCACCTCTCTGAGGTGTAAAAGATCTGAACTATTGACCTGCATTTCACACTCTGAGGGCAGTGTGGCAGGAAAAGACTGGATCAAAGTGAATCTCTGCAGATTCTTCATCCCTGCTCCCTTATTGCCAAAGCATTTGTTCAGCTGTAAACATATGAAAACCATCATTCATATGGAGCCAAGCACTTAAACTGACGTGTGAGTTTAATAATGAGATTGAGATCAGTGGGAATTAAGGATTAAGAAGCGTTATGTCTGAGTAATGGACTAAGTTATTTTGCTACATTTCAAACCTCTACTCCTTTGTAGTGATGACCTGCTCAGTAGCTCCTTGACCTAAAATACATATTTAACTATATTAACTCTTCACTTTCAGATTCTCAGTTTAATAAATAAACAAGTAAGGAGGAAAAAAGAAACTTAGGAAAATTATTTTGAAAGTTATCTACAGGCTTTCTGTGTCCTCTGACTTCTTAATTCAGTAATTGTCTCCTTGCTGAAGATGAGTAATATAACTTAAAGTATCTTCATGGCCATTTTCCCATGGTTTATTAAAATGGGAAAGCCAAAATGGGAAGTTTATCAAATGGGAAATTTATCAAAATGGAAAGGCAAAAATTTTATCTAGGCTTCTTCTTATGGTCACAGGTGAAAAGCTATGGACATTTCTGACTGACTTTGGTAATTGGGTGTCTGATTCTCTCAGAGAAAATACAATGGCTGTCCTGTGAATAACAAGAGTGACCACAGAATTTAAAACCACACTAGAAACTGTCCCCAGCCCAGGGAGGCCTCTCTGACCTTCATGATGATCTTCAAAACAGTCATTTGCTGTATGTTTATCACCTGGAAGGAAATTATTTAAAAATAACTAAGTTTTGTCATTAAGAAATATATATTCACTTCTCTTGCATTTTAGGTATAACTTGAACATTTTCCAGGTTGTAGGTACACAGGAAGATGTGTGAAACCCACACATTTTGGTTGAGATCCAAGGTGATAGTCATGAGAGAGCAGTGCTGATTTCTGAGCAAAGGTGTGGAGTTCCCTTTTTGCAATGGAGGACTGTCTCTAGAGAACATTTCTGAAATCCACATTATTTTTTTATGCCTACCCTTTATACTACACTCAAAATTCTTCTGGATCTGTAGGAACTGCAAGACTTCAAGATGGAAAGTCTATGGGATGAATTCTTGATTGGTGCAGTTAATGGAATTAACGTTGTGGCAATTGAGACATTGTGAAAATTAATTTCACAATTTAGTTAAGAAAAAAAAAATATTGAACTTGCTGTTTGACAGATCACTGTAACACTGGATTCTTGAGTCCTAAAGGCCAGTGGTTACTTTTTGCTTATTTAGGAATTTCATAGAATCATAGAATGGTTTGGGTTGGAAGGGACCCTAAAGACCATACAGTTAGTCTCTCCCTGCATGACAGCAGTTCCAGCTTTTGTAATGCTTTTCATGTTTCCATGTACTTTTCCATCCCTTGTTTCAGATGAGTGGATAAAAGCTGCATGAACAATCCAAACACAGGCACCCAATATTTTCCTCTATCAAACCTCATCCTGTTGGCTTTACTGCACGAGCTGGGCACTGAACTGGCACATCCTGGTGGGTTCTTGGCTCATTTTTCATGTGCATTACTTTATCATTTATCAACACTAAATTTTGTTGTGTGACCATGAAGATATTTAGAGCACAGACGGACAAAAGGCAAATAATCCCTCCAAAAGTAGGAGTCTAATGGCCATGGACTAAGCTGCCCCAAATCACTCTGGATTCTTCCCTCACTCTGATTTCCCTGGAGCATTTCACAGACACAGTGACTATTCTGAGTGAGTGACTGACCCCAGATTCCTTTCACTAAAGATGATAATCTTTATGTTATATCTTATCTATATCTTATCTTTATCCATGGAGACCCCAGCACTGGAGAGTCCACATGTTCACAGATTCCATGAGACTATGTGCTTTCCTCTAAACTTTTCCAAACTTGAGATGCCTTCTAGAGCAACAACATAATTTTAAAGCAACCATCGAGTTAATCCTTCAGAGTTTTAGAGGAAAACACTTCTGAAGAAGAGCTGTTACTTTTATTAATGGCAAATTGCCTGTTTTCCTTTTTCCTGCAGCACACCAGGACATTTTTACTTGCCCGTTATTTGCTATTTTTGTCTTCAGCCTCTGTATCTGTCTTTTGTTTCTGTAGTCTCATTTGTAAAGATCCCAATGACTTTTGGGGGTTAAATGTTACCACAAGCAATGTCAGTCTATGTCAGACTCCAGGCCTTTACAAAGAAAGCTCAGCAAGGACTTCCCCACATCTCATATATTTTGGTCATGTCTACACTCTCCAGCTCTGACTGGGGAACTGCTTTTATTACACAGTACAACTAAAGAAAGCAAAAATAGTAATTTCCTAAAAGACCACTGAGAGTACATTTCTTTACATAGACTGTGTAGGAGGGCAATAGAACAAAATTTGGTGCTTTGCTATTCTGAGGAATAATCAGCGTATCTGAGACAACATCCAAACATCTCTCAAAAACTCTGCAAGGGCCTCACTTGGTGTAACTCAATGTTTATGAGTGTTTCAAATCCCCTGTGAGGCCATGAATGTTCCCTCAACTTGATAATATCTAATTATAGGCAAAATTAATAGATGTTCATTGTTTTTCTTTTATATATACACCCAGGCTTTTTGATAATGATAACACAGGCTCTGTAGTTAAAGTAACTATCAGTGTTAAAAGGGAATTAAAGTAGATATTTGTGCAGTGGACTTTGTACAGGTCTCTAAAATGTGGCACAACAGATGATTCCAAGATTCTGAAGTGCCAACCTTACAAGTGAATAAATTGAATTATCTTTATGATTGTTCTGAAGTGTTGCATTTAAACAAATAATTTCATCCCACATGAAACATATGTCTCATATGTATTGAGGGTTAAATCTGTCTCAGATTTAAACTCTGGTTTTGACCCACTGACCATGTTTGGTTTATTCTGGTTATTAAAAAATGAGAAATTTCACAAAAATTGAGAAAAAAAAAGAAAACACAAGTCAGAACTAGTAACTGTATATCAACTATGATTAACTGTGCATTAAAGGAGATGAGCCAGATTGAGGATTCCAAGGTTAAATGAGTTTATTGAGTTAGTGGTTACAATGGTATGTCAGATACCTGTAATCCAAGCTACACCTACATATTTGCCTCTAAATTCTCACACTGTCAGTTTCCGTGTCTCTAAACATTCCACCACCAGGTCTTCTATTACTAATATAATAATAATAATAATCATAATAATAATCATAATATAAAAGGCAATGTCAATCACCATATTGTGCTTCATACTCCACCATAAGGAATTCAATTGGCAAAAGTAAACCTCTGGTCATATTAATGGGATTAATTGAAATGTGAGCAATCATAACACTACTAGAATATAAAGAACAAAATCTGGTTCAAAAGAAGCATTTTTAAGATGAATTAGTTTGAATCTGTTTTAAAAATTCACATACTATAATGAAGATGACTTAAAAGTTATATCATTGAATTATTGGGCCACACATTGAAGCATATTGGCTAGTACATTTTTGCACTGCAACAGAAGCAATACAAGCTTTATGGTCTACCATTACAATTCCATTTTTTTTTTTTGTTTTCACTTAATATACCTGCCAACCTAATGTTTCTTGCATGCATAAAAATTTCAGGGTTTAGACTTGAATTTATCATTTATTCCACACGTATTACCCCTGTGATGCAAATTCTTTGGCCAATTTAATGCTATTTTTTTTTTATTTTAAAAAGGAAGCTTGGAGTTAAGTCCACTTAACATCAGAAGGCAACGCCCTGAATTTTGGGCACTGCAGAGAGTTATTTACTGGAATAGAGTCTCAGGTCGCATGCAAATTGTCACTTTGTCCCCCCAACCCCATGCCAGATGCACACAAGTCGGCAGGTACGTATACAAAAAAGAATATAAAACCCTCCTGGTAAAGCTCAGTGGTTTAGAATGAATCCATAGCTTTAAATTCACTTAAGGCCTGTACAGGGGAAATATGTTTCTTCTGGGACCCTCTCCTCACTCTTGTCTGATATTCTTCTGGTTTTTCTCTCTTTACTAGAGGTTTCTTCTCGGGGGCCTTCATCTTCCAAGACACAACTGGAGAGTTCACTGCAGCAGTGCCATAGACCTTCTGATATTTAGTAGAAGCCACATATGATGCTTTCACTGTAAGGACCACAGCGTTCATCAGGTTTTTAGCTGCCTGGATGAGAGAGGTGGCACTGTCCAGCTACAAACAGAAAACAAAATGAAATACAGCAAGGTTACTCCAAAAACAAAATACAGCAAGGTCATTCCACGGCTGGATCACTGGGCCATTTCCTGACTGGATCCTCCCAGATCTCATTAAAGATGGAGCAAATCCTCTTCCTCAGGGTACCCTGGAGTATCCAACAAAGTATTACCTTTACTGTTCAGTGCAACATCATGCACTGAACAGTAAAGGTAAGACTTTACTGTTAAATTTTTGTAATAAGCTAAAGGAGAAGCTTGTGTTGTCTGGGGGTAATTTTTTGTTTGTCTGTTTGTGGGGTTTTTTTGGTTGTTGATTCTTTTCCTACAGTTTAAGAAGTTTTCTGTTCTCTCACAAAAACCCCTTTACTTCTCACTTAAACCTTTAAAAATTTACTGTTACATGTCAACTGCAAAACAAGTCAACAGGGATTTTTCCCAAGTGTTCCAGTTTGTTCTAATTATTCCTGTTAAGCCCAGGATAACACCCCCAGTGATGTCTACAGGAACAGTGTGAGGCCAGCACTGAGCTTGTTAGAGAATCCCATCTGAAAAGATGAAAGGAGGTTCTGAAACCCCTGCAGGAATGAAAAGATGAGACTGTTAACTGCAGGTTTTGGCAGCTCCTGTAATGTGTGAGTTACTCACGGTCTCAAGGAATGTTACTTTGTGGTTACCAGGCTTTTTGTGCCTTTGTGCTTCTCCCATGCACCAACCTGCCTGAGGTTCCTGGGTATCCTCGGGATGTAAAAGCCCTTAAGGGCCTGCTGAGCTTCAAAACACTGGGACTTCCAGTCAGCAAGCTTCCATCACACACTGAAGGGAAGCACACACCCCTGCCCAAAATTTTCAAAAGAATTTCAGCATATAATGGGGACTTCCAAGGCAATGTCCCAATGTTCCATGATGTGAATCAGGCACTTGCCAGATCCAAGTGGATATTCTCAAAGTAATATGTCCTAAAAATATGCTCCTAAGGACTGTAGCAAGCCAGGTTACTACTTATGATGTCCAATTATCCCTTTCCTAAAATACTGAAGAGTGGGATACATGTTTTTTATGGTAAAGCCTTTCAGGTGTACCATGGAAGCTGCTTCAATTATTTATGTCTTTCCCAGACTGCAGGAATAATACAGGAAGTAGTAATGCTTTACCTCTTTGATTCCACCCCACATGTTCAGTAAGTTTTTAGCTATTTTTAATTAGTACAAATGGCCTGTGTCACTCCAAACCTTTTCTGCTCCCTATTTTGGGAGCTCATGGCTCTGTAATATAAATGCTAAGCAAGGTAAGCAGGACAAGCAGTCACGAGGCAATAACAAAAGCCACACCATACTTCACCTCAAGCATTTTGAGTCATTAACAGAAGAGTTCAGGAGATATCTCCTTCGGAGTGTCAGTGACTGATGTGAACAAAAATAGACATTACAGAAAGCCTGCATTTAAAACCACATTAATCTATACTTACCTGGGGTATTTTATTTCCTCTGCTTTGGCCCTGAACTCATTATGGTTCATCAAATACATAAACAGCTACATACAGTGAGGTGAAAACCAAAAAATAAGCATTTTAATGATATTCACATACGTGGTGCCATTCCCTGAAATGCACAGTTAATTGCCTGCCCCTAGTAAATATTTTTCCTGGGGACTAATTTGTATTTCTGTTAGTAAAAGAAATGAAGTTAAAAGATGGAAAATTACATTACATGGCAGAAACATGACTGTTCAATAGGGAGTAATGAAATATAATCCAGTCTAGTGTTATTCTATAACCACACTGCTGCATGATTTATAAGGCAATCTGTATGTTTGTTGGCAAATAACAGATCACACTCTATTAAATTAGGATATTCTAATTTACTACAGAGATCTACAATCAAGCATTATTCATTGTTAAATGATTCTTTTTGAAACACTGGTGGATTGATATTGAATATAAAGTGATACCATCAAATAGTGTTTACTTCATAATCAGTGTGGATAAACTGACTGGATTGAGCCTCTATTGCACATTCCTGAATGAATTCTGGTTGCTGAAGGTTTCCAACAGCTTCACATTTTCCACCATGAAAAGCTGTTTTACATACATTAAGAAACAGAATAATTAAAGGAAGCATTTTAAAATGAGGGCGCATCAAAATACGATGCTTAAACCCATACACAGCATTCAATCCACACCTCTGAACACAGTAATCAGTAATTTATGGACTGTAGTGATAAGGAAATGCAGAATCTTGCACTTCTTCAAGATCAGATGCAGGCTGCAATGACACCTTTTAGGAAACCACTTTTTTGTATTTTGGTGCCATTTTAACTGTCTTCAGTTTCAATTTGCTGTTAGAGTAGATAAGAGCTGCCTGTTTTCACCATTATTAATCACATTTTAAGATGCAGATACTCAGTCTTTCACCCCAATATCCACTTCCAAGCCTTGGAACCAGAAAAGAGACATAAAACCCCATCACAGGCTGTGAGTGTTCTCCAAAATCTGCTGGTGGTCATTCCATGCATCCAGGTTGGCCACCTAAGCACTTCCAGTGATTTTCTTACAACCTCCAGCTCCTTGCTTGTATTACAGCTCGGTAAAGAAGAATTAAACTGAATGAACATCATTCCAATTAACATTTAGATCTTCCTACACCAGCGTGTTGCTCCAGCTCTAAGCTGTGCTTTGCCACACTGGCACAAAGCTGGAATGAGGCAGCAGTGAATCAAGCCCTGAGTGAGTTAATTCCTTACAAAATCTGGGCACAGAAATGTATGCACTTTTCCAAATGTTATGTTAATAATAAAAAAAAATCGTAAGAAGGAAAATTAACATTTCAAATAAAAGCACCACTAGGAAAATTACTTCACAGTACAGAAGGCAACCTTTACTCCCTGTAATACCCACAAAATTATAGATCTAATGATGAATTTTGGTCCTAACAGCCAACAGAGCCTTTGACTTGCTGCACGAAGTAATGGTGTTCTGCTGCTTAGACCTCTTTAAAAATTTGTTTGCCTGCCTTTAGGAAAAAAAAAAAACAAAACAACAACCCTCTCTCAACCATAACAGATAAACTTAGGTTACTGTCCCACAAAGCTCTAAAAACATTGAATGCTGAGAAAAATTCAAAATTTGTAAAGAACCTAAGAATAACTGCACTGGACTTAGAATAATTAAGGTTGGAAAAGATCTGCCAGGAATATAATTCCAGGGTTTTCTTTCCACTAGAGAAAATCCTTCAAGTTTTGAGGAGTTTTTTGAGCTGCTTATCAGCTGTTCTGCATTTTTCCTGTGCCATTTGAAGAATTTTCCAGAATCTTGAGATAATCAAGATTTCCAGCTTCTTTTACAGATACACATAATCTAAGTAAAATATCCAGCAACTGCAATAGCAAAATAGCTGAAGAAATGGGAAGGAATAAAGCTGGAAATTTTTGTCCTTAACAGTAAAGCAATGAAAAGAGATGTTCTCCCTGCATTGTCACACTGCTGCAATGGGGAAGAATTATAATTTATGTTTTAGAAAAGAGAAAATCTAACTTCCAGAGATGTCTTCATATTTATAATAATAAATATCCATAAAAAGTAAGGGAAATTGAGGGAAAAAAACCCCTCTTTCCAGTGAGTAAGGACACAGAATGAGTAGTTTTAAAAGAGCTGGTTGCTTAAGAGGGTTCTGTATTATTACTGCTGATTTTAATAAACCTTGAAAAGTGGGTGAAGACATCAAAAGAATGGTAGATAGTTTCTAGTCTCAAAATATTTGAGCAATGAAAATAAAATGACCTGTGAAATTATAGGCCAGCTCAGCTGACAGCACTCCCAAATTAAATGATGCAATGTCTGTGACAGACTCCATAAATAGAGGAAAGAAATGCAGTTAATGGTAAGAAAAGGACTGTGTGGGTTAAAATATTTTCAAAGTAACCTACATCATATTTTTGTATGATTAAACTTTGAATTGCTTAAAATAATGCTGTGGGTATAATTGGATCTTTGAAAGGTCTTTTGCTTAGTAATACATGACAGTTTGATTAAAAACTCAGTTGACACAAAACTAACAAGACACATACAGAGAAGGATTCCAGATTCTCCAGCAGCTGCTTCCAGAAGTACATACACACACACAAAAAAATCAGTGCTCAACAGTGATTTTCACAGTGGGGTCTTGGAGAAACCATTTGGAGGCCTCACAATATTAATATTTCTACTAAAATCTTGGAGAGGAAATCACTCATTTGATGAAATTTGCAGATGACAATTGGGAAAGTGTCAAGTCATGCAGAGGGCAAATGACTGATATCGAATTAGCTGCTAAAAGCCACAAATGTAGATTTAATTTTGGACAGATCTACAGCAGATGATCCCTAATTACACAATAAGGAACATTATTCTCTGCAGGATCCCAGGCAATCACTCCTTGAGTACACAAAAAGGAGGAGACTGATGAAATAGGTTAAATTATCATGTCCAATTTATCATCTGTCCACAGTTATGGGACATTGAGTCTTTTTCTCAATGCAAGAACAACATTGAGGAGGTGGGACGGAACTTAAAGAAACTCAGTAACAAAACCCAACTTTTATTGGAAAGACTCAGCCAGCTCTGTTTTTCCCACTTTCAAGTGAATGACTAAAAAATGAGTTGACTGAAATCAGCAAGTGCATGGTAACAAAGCTGATTATATTTCAAGTTCCACAGGTTAGACAAAGATAAAACAAAACTTAAAGGCTGAGAGATGAAGCAGGTCATTTTAGTTATTAATTACTTGAAATTATTTATTTAGCAGTCATATTAATTAGTCACAGGAACTCATGAAAGATTGATTCTATTTCTTGAAATTGTGAAATCAATATTGGATGTTTTTTGCTTAATATGTATTAACTATTGGACATTTTTAGTGCCCATCACTTCAGGGAGCCTGTGCATCAGTTCTGCAGGAAGGGCAGCTGAGATGGTAATAACAGCCCCTACTGACCTTGGAAGGAATGAAAACAAAAAAATTAATATTAGGAGCTATTGATAAATAGAGTTTGGTCTGGTTCACTTCGTACAGATTGGGAAGAGCAAATAGAATTTATTTTACACCTTGAAACAGAACCTGCAGCTCCTCAAATACTCTTGGCTAAGACTTGATTTGTGCACCTTCAGCAGGTGACTTAGGCACTGCCAAGCCCTTAAGGCTTTCTGTGAATTCTGGGTGAATTCCTTGCTTCTCCTTTCCAAAGGCAATTCACACTTTCCTGGACAAGGCACAGTTGTTCTTATCACACCCCAGAAGTTAATCAACAGTCTCCAGAGAAAATAAGGCTAAAATTATGCAATTATGAATCTGGATGGTAAATCAGGAGTAGAAATTTCTCAGATTGTATTCTAAAGCAACAGAACATTTTCCTCTCAGCTGCCCTTAACAGTAAATCCATTCCTATGTACACAAGAGGTATGCAAGAAAAAGATTTATAAAATTACTTCTTACGTTTCTGTGGCACATTTCACACCTAAAACATGACCCTGTTAGAGAGAGCCAATGCAGGAATGGCCTGTTTGCTATTCAGATGCTCTCTTCCCTATGGAGGGAGACATCTGCTCTTCATCAGCACCACTGTGCAACGGCTGAGGGTCTGTTTTAGTCACTTCAAAATGCTCACAGGGCTCTTGCCAGCTACAGTCCATTTTGAGAAAATTACCCCATGTACTTGAAAATCTCTCTTTCTCAAAAGAAGTCTTTATCTGGAATGTAATGTGGTCACAATACTGTTAAAAATGGATCTGTAGCTGCACAGAGGAGAATGCATTGCACTTGTCCTTTCCTAGCTATTTGTTTTCACATTTGACTGCAATTAACTTACTCCTTTATACATGATGAATATTTAATTCATTCTGGGGGTAGTTGTGTTTTATAGGTGCCCAATCCACTGAACAACCACCCTCATCTGCATTTTTTCAATTACAGGTAAGAAACCCAAGGGATTCCCAAGCCCATTTGGTTGTATTAAACAAAGGCTGCCACGTCCAAGGACAGCAGAAAGCACAAAAATAAAGCAATAACTATGGGCATCTTCTGTCTTCTATGGACTATTGTCACTTTAAAGCACATTACCAACTGCTGTACGCTAATTTGCAGGAGCAGAAGCAAATAAAAATACTCCCAGAACTGACATTCCCAGTAAAAGGTAAACAGGCATAATAGAAATGCATTTCTACATTTGCTTTACTTATTCCAAGTAAATATTTTCGTATTTTAGAAGCAAAAGCATAAATGACAAAATGATATCCTAATTCATTTGCTTTGAGAAGAACACTTAATGTGAAAGCTCATATTTTAACAACTGAAATGGTGAAATGACAAGAAGACAATTGGGAACACCTGAAAGTTAACTAATTACCTAATTATCTAATTACCTAATTTATTTTCTGAAGAATAATTATTACTGGTGTCTCTCCAGCCTGCAGGCCCCAAAGGTGAAAATACATTTTTGAATTTTTGAGAGATATTGTTTTTTTCTATTCAGGAAATGCATTTACATTGCATTTAATGCAATTAAATAATTATATCTCCAATACTATTGCTATGAAAAAAAATTACAATTTTTCTTGTAGTTACCAAATATAATGTAGGCTATTTCCTCAGTATTTAATATTTAATTAATATCTTGTTGCATTCCTTTCAGAATTTAATGGGGGAAATAATTTTGACCTATAACAAAAAAAAAAAAATCTCTCAGAAACGTTTAATTTTCTTTTTCTGCTCATTATCTGCCATTTCACACGAGGAAAAAGATGCCAAACCAGTGCAATTCTTACCACTCACCAGAAACTTCATAAGGACAAGCAATCCTATACAGCATTGAATTTTTAAAATTCAATTGCTTTACCAATCTTTTTCATGCTACAGCACTGTCTCAGAACTTCCAGAGCCTGTTGCTGAAGTATTTCTCAACAATCTGAAAGCCAAAATATCTGGAAAAACTCTATAGGACAAGGAAGAAATCCTCAGTGAATAAAGTTAAAGGAGATTTTAGTCAGGGACAGGATTTCACTCCACAAATTTGGTTGTTTATACCACAGGTTTTCTTTGCTAAGGTTGAATGTAGAGGAATAAACTTTCTACATCAACCCACAACTGAGAAACATGGGAATGAGTCTTCTGTCATGATGACTTGAGGGCTTTTTCTTCCAAATCTTCCTCATTCTGCACAGAACAATGTCTGGAGGATGATGCCAGGGGTGGAATTCCAGGACAAAGAGCAGGATTGTCTAATGGCCATCACAATTCCAACACTACCTGAAGCAAACTTGACACAACCACATTTACAACTTCAAAACCATTCTGCCCCATGGAATTTGCTCTGAGTTCTTGGATGATTAACAGGAAATGGAATTTTGTATGACTGATTTAAACCCAATATTCGACAAGATAAAATGTCTGCAGCAAGATGAAATCCAAACTCTACCTGATGGGAGAGGCAAACTCCCATTATAACTAAAACTTTTTTAATATTGCCAGGAGGATTCCTGAAGAAAATTGGAGTAAGAAGTCTGTCAAAGCTCAGTATCAAGCCCAATAAAAAAGCAATTTACACTAATTTACACAGGGATTCACATGCCTGAAGTCTAACCAAGACACAACATTGTCTGAACCTGAGGTCACAGAAAAGCATGGGCAGGTCTCCATCAAAAACATCAGTACACGTTTCCATTATCATATCCAATTGCAACTAAATCTGAAAAAAGAGGAAATAGAGGATATCTAACTTCTTCTGTGCTACTGATCTACCTGCTCTCAACTGGAGTTCTTGTAATTTGAAGACAGAAATACATTTTAAAAGCCCAAAATAAATTAGTGCTGTTTCAAGGTGAGTTTTAGGAGCAAATCTTTTGTTCTTTATCTAAAGAACTGGTACAATAAAAAGAAAAAAAAAAAACCATGTCTTTCTAAGACTCTTACCTGAAAGGAGTCCAAATCATGTCTGGTTGGCTGGAAATTGTACTCAGTGATAAAATGCAGGAGACTTGGGATAAGAAAAAAAATCAATAACGCACAGAAACACTCTATGCTTTACATGAGTAAATGTGTTATCTCCTGCTATTATTCCTGATTTTGTCTCAAAGGAAACAAAATGAAAAGCAGAAAAAAGCAGGATTTACGACTGCAATGCTGAGGAATGTGCTATTTCCCCAAATTCTTTTTTAATTTGTACAAGTGTCAGAGCGGTATCTGTGTGTGATTTATCTCCATGTCTTCAGCCGTGAGGATCTGCCAGTTTTTGAGGCAAATCTGCTCCTTCAGCTGCTTTCCTATCTCTAAAGTCATGCTTGCCAGGTCAGCACAGGGACACTTTGGAGATAAGTGCTCCATAGGCACAGCTGGCTTTTCTCAGGAAAGGGCTGGGAAAAAACGCATCAAACACACCAAAATAAATAAAATGAAATAAAATCTTGTTGGAGAATGGAAGATGATACCAGGACAACTATTCTTTGCTTCCTAATGTTTGCCTGCTGTTGTTGATGTATATTTTATGTCTTGCAGAAGCAGATAAAGGCTTCGATCATTCAAGATATTGATCATTTTTGAGGTGCTAAAAGGATTTTACTTCCTTGGAGCTGAGGGTGCTTCCAGTGTTGCTCAACTCAATCAGTGAAAACATTCCTTTCTCTGTTTGATTCCCTGAGCACTTTCCAGGACTTTACAACAGTGTGCAATGAAATAAAAATTAAAAACAAAACAAAACAAAACAAAACAAAACAAAAAAAACCCACCAAAAAACAAACAAACAAAAAAACCCCAAAACTCCACAACAGTCTTCAAGGGAAAGCTCTATTTCAGTTAGACAGAGCTGGCTTAATCATATATAACAAATAATTTCTAATGGAAATTCTGTAATTTTATACCAAATAAATTATTCATTATCAACTGTTCTATTTATTTGGCCAACTCAATGGTTAAACAACATTCACTAAGTAACAAGAGTTCCCTACTAGAAGGAATTTTTTTCCCTGGTCAATTACTGAGCAAACAATTTGTAAATGCATCTGTTCATTACATTTTTAACTTTATCTAACACTAAATGTCATTAAAAAGCATTAAAACAGGTAACAATTACCTGTTCTTAATTACTGCAAGCAAATGAAAGCAGAACAAAACAGAAACATTTGTAAAGGCTGTTGCAATTCACAGGGAAAGAACAAGAAAAGATGACAGCAAATTGAGAATAAATTGGAATGAATAAAGTCTTGCTCTGAACTCTAAGGGCTCATTTTTATTACTCATGTTTTATTATGCAAATACTCTTTAAGGATGAAAAGAACCTTTTGAAGTCATCTAGTGCAATGCCCGGTTGAAAATTTGACTTACATGAGGCTGTTCTGGACTTTGCTGAAATTCGGGTATGTCCAAGGATGGATAATTTCACATCTCTGGGCTAGAGAACTCCACCCTGCACTTGAATTTCACTACATTCCAGTTACAACTTTTTAAACTTATATCTAATTTGTATTTCCCATGTGAAAACTTGTTTTTACTGCTTTTCCTGTCCCTAGGACCATGCAACTGACAGGTCTGGATCTGGCTCTTCTAATTCCTCCTCAGAGGTAGTTGTAGAGAACAATATCTTCTCTGAGCCTTCTCTGCACATGTGCAAATGTACCAATGACCTGGGTAGATGACGTTGGAATCTCACTTTCACTGCTACAAGAGCAAGTGTCCCATACAAATGGGGAAAGAAAAATGAGTGATTGTAGAAAAGGAGGAAAAAAAATTTTTTTGATAAATTTTAAATAGCTCACTGAAATTGTTCAATTCCAGTACTACTCTCTTCAGAAAATACTTGTGTTAGGGATTATGAATTTACCTGGAGTCTCTTTTCCTTTGCAGTTCAGTACTTCAGGTAATATTTCCCTAAACAATAAATGAAAGAGTACTGGTACCCTTAATGACTCAAATAATCCAAATGATTCCTGTGCTCTTCACCTCAGAACAACCATCCCTCCACAAAACCAATTAATGCAACCACATCTCCAAATCTTACCACTAATCCAGAATTTACGTAAGGGAGATGAAGGTATAGACTTCAGAAGAATGGTGAAATGAAAAAGTACTTCCAGAGGCTTTTTTCTTATAAAGTTCATATTTAAATAGTGTACATTAGTCATAATTACCTACAGACGACTGCATTTAGTTGGAATCAGAAAAATTCAAACTGAATGTTTTTATATTCTAGTCATGATCTATCATGGCTGGTGTCCCCTGAACCCCCAGATTTTTTTCAGACGCCTCTTACTGAGCAATTTCTCTAGGAAAAGCAGGAAAAATGGGGCTGTTCCTAAAATCCATTGATTTGGTGTGTTTGGTGACCGAGTTGAAGTGTTCAGAGTTTTCATTTCTACAAATTAGGTCTTATCCTGCACTCAACCTACTTAATTTCAGGTTCTGGACCAAAAGATTCCAGACTTCCTTTGTGCTTGGTGAAGAAGACCAGGAACCACGGAGCACTCGAGATATTTCATGGGTTCTTTCTCTGTGGGGATGGGCCAGAGCACTTCACCTTTTAAACTCAGTTTAGAGATCCTAAATTGCATTAGAATCCTAAAGATAGTACAGTGAATCTGGGCAGGTGCTCAACATCTGCAAAAACCTGTCCTTAGATTTGTCCTAGTGGTCCAAGAATTCAAACCACTTAATGAATGTTTTTGAGACTGTTTTCCTCAATTCTCTTTTGGTCCAAAAGCGTCAAATGGGCAAAACCCACAAACTACAAGACACACAAATATCTCCAACCTCCAGAAACTAAAGAGATCATAACATCAAGACAGAAAATTTACATAGATAAATGCTCCTTAATAAGCAATTTTAAAATTTCTGTTCAGAAAAGAATTAGGCATCAGCTCAGTTCACAGAAAGCTGGATTTACTCACATGTCAATATAAACCCTTGAAAGAAGCCCAAGGCTAAACTTTCTGACTCTGTACACATGGTTTTAATTCACCGGCTCACGCCTCTGAATTTTTTCAGGTATTATCAATCTAAGCAGTTGTCAGTGTGTTCCTGAAATAAGAATCTCTGCCCTCTGGAAATGGCTCTTGACTTCCACAGAAAGGAAGGCTGGAGTGAACATCTCAGATGCAGATGTTTACACTTGGCTAGATGAGTCAGTATTCACATAGCAATAGAGATGAGAGCAAAAACCTCTTCATAATTCAATTAAAATCTTTCTGAATAATAAAATAGTCAGTTTCCATTACACCAGAGGCCTACTCTCATCTTTTTGCACTACTTGAGTGGGGCAGCCTCCCACTGTTACTGCAGGATTTCTTTCTAATTCTGTCTTTTTCAAACCATACTTAAGTTGGGTGAAGTCTTTCTCCTGTTGTTTTTTTTTGGGGGGGGGGGGATGTGGCAATCTTTGTGGTTAATTAGTTTTTTGGGGGTTGTTTTCTTGGTTTTGGTTGGTTGGTTGGTTTTGGTTTTATTTCAATTTGGCCATCCAGAGCAGAAACTGGAATATCAAATGGAAGACAGAGAAATGCTGGTCTTAAACATTAACTGAGTCATGAAGGAGCATGTAATGTTTGAAACCCATCATGATTCTATAGATGTTTCCTGCCTTGAGCGTGGCTCAGCATTATTTGTAGAAAGGAAATAATGACAATATTTACTTCTGTTTTCAGTTTTACCAGGGTACACCATGTGTTTGCTTTGAGACACTCAGATGGGACTGATAGAAATCCAAAGGATTATGATTTAAGAGAATCACATTTAATGTTTTTGAGTGCAACTGTCCCAGGATCAGAAAGTCCAGGGTGTTAAGGCAGTCCTGGTTTCCTCCTTCCCCTACACTCAGTTCAAATGTAGCATTTGTGTTGTAAATTCAAACAAGATGAGGTCGAGGTTTAAAAGGACTGCAGTTTAAATCAACATGAAGAGTCCTCTAGAATGCTGTGCACTGTCATTGTGACTTCTGCTTAAACAAGATTAAATCCACACAATCCTTGTTGAGGCAATGGTGTTAAACCAGCCCAAAACTGCAGTGAGAAAGGGCAGGGGGAGAAGCATCTCTTTGCCAGCTGACATGGTTTGGGAACAGATGGTGCATTTCACAGCTCTCCCTCACTTCTCACAGAGAAAAAAAGGTAAGAACCAACCCACAAAATTTTAATTCAACTTGTAAGAGAAAGCAGCCTGGCAAATAGAGAAAAATTGGGAATTTTACATAGCTGTTTTAATCATACTGAAAAACATGCTTGATCCCTGTAGATGATCTTACATCATTAAACTATTGCTCACCCTTTGCCATTATGACTGAGGAATAAATCTTTCATTTAAATGTTGATCTCCTTAAATATATAGGTATAAATAGGCTAGTTAATATATTGGGTTTGTTTTGAGATGATTATACACAATGTGCTTGCAAGTATAAATTTTTTAAGAACACTGCATCAAAAATTAACTTTCAGTTTGCTAATAATTTATGAAGATTTAACTCATTTGAATTAGCATGTATTGGAAGAAATTTCCAGATATTTGCTTTGAAAGTTTTCATATTAAAAAATATTATTAAATCAGCTGAAGTCTAGGCCTTATAATACTTTAATTTAATGTACATGTAAATAACATTAAATAAACTTCATAATTGACTGAATACACATTTAAGCCTTGGCTGTAAAATGTAGGAATCTGTACACTTTAGACATTTAAATTTTTAAAAATTATTTTTGAAATTATCTCAGTAAATGTAACATTAGTTTATTTATTCTCCCAGTGTTAAGCTGTTCTGCCAAACTCACACCCTGGGGTTACCTGGACAGAAATTTATTATTAGAATTGGCACAGGCAGATTTCAGGTTAATTATTGCAACAGTTGATGTAATTTGGAATATCTTTCCCTCAACAAACTCCCCACTATACAGAAGTCAGCCAACTGCTAATTTGCTCATCTTACAAGATAAATTTAGAATGCAAATTTCTCTGGATTCAAACTAATCCTCTGACATTTCTGTTCCATGATATTCCCTCAGTGCTGATCATTGTTTCTGATTCACCATCATTATTGAATGACACCAATTCTGACTCCCTTTTCCCAATACTTACACCAGTTTTAAAAAGAGTTTCTCTCTCTGTGCCACCAAAATGCTTTTGTATCATTGAAGTGAGATTAGGGCACTTTACACTTGCTCTTTGTGTTTTATAAATTCTGTGCAAAAACTGAAGTCTCCTGCATTATGCAAGAATAATTATGTGCTAAGGCAATTTGATAAACTCATCAGCAAAGGATGTGCTTAGGATCTAAATTAAATTTTACCTCCAAGCACTTGCCTCTGAAAAGAACAAACTTCAAATCATCTTTAAGAGCAGCAACTCCCATAAAGTTTTCCCAGTGAAACATTAGAGATTGACTAACCTGTTCTTCCTTTTCCTTTCCTGAAAAGATTAAAGTTTGCTGGAGAAGCTGAATTTGCTAGGCAAGTTTGTGGCTTTTCAAAGGAAGATTTGGAGATTTTAGTGTTTGGTTTACTAAAGGAATAAACAGTAGTAATAAAACACCTTGTGCACATTATTCAAAGCTGGAAAAGCTACAACCTGTCAGGGAGATATTTTTATATTCTTTGTCATTACTTTTCTCTTTGACAGGCAGGGGAACAACCATTTGTGGAAGTTTTGGTAGGTAGCTGTGTAAACGAGACTCTCACCCTCCCTGAACTCCATCTGGATGTCCTGTGAATGGATACAAAGAGCATCCCTGAGTCATCAGGAGGAGAATATCCATCCATCACTATAGACCAATTCCCAGCAATGCCACTGACCACAAGATGGAATGGTCTGCACCCTCACCCAATTGCTCAAAGCCCCCTAGTCACCTGAAAACAGAAGTATTTCATCAATCAGACTATGAACCCCCTCTGCTGAAGAGGCTGTGACTGCACTCTGTGTCTTTGATTTATTGAGGACATGTTGCTGCCTTTTAGAGCCTCTCCCTGGGATATGACCAGACCCCACACAAAGCTGGTAAAGAGCTTTAAATGAACAAGAACAGCAAGATTTGCAGTATCCCTAGGGCCCAAAATCTTCATATGATCCTTCTTCTGCCCTTTAGTATGAGAGCTCTGACATCTTGACAGCTTTAATAGATACCCAGGAGGCAGAACAAGAAAGGAAGGTCTTCGTAGTCCATCTTGTCTTTTTTAATATGCTGAGGGATATTAAAACAGTGAAGCAGTAATACCTGGGGCCAAGGGAAATAGGTAACAAGACAATGCTTTAAAGTAAAATTGTAACATTTAGGTAGTGAGACAAAAAATATACCAAGAAATTCAGTCAGGAGCATCCCTGCCCATCTCAAGTTCTTATCAAAGAAAAAAAAAATCAAATGCTTTGATTTATAATTTCAAAGGTTAAGACTGAATTACATCTCTTCTGGGTTTTCTGCTTAATTTTACATCTTCCACAATTTACCTTTGAATTTTATTTCATCTATGAAAAAGGTCTATATAATTGGCTTATTGTCAACACACAGCTTCATAAATATTCTGGATAAAGTGAATAAAAACAGTAATAGAGATTATTAAAAAAAAGCATTTCTGTCCCATATAAACAGCCATTATCCACAGTTAATAATGATAAAAATATAAATAACACCATCTATCTTTAATCATAAAGAACTTCAGGAAAATTATGGCCCAGCGCTCTAATTAAATACTGTAATTAAATTAATGGAAGCTTAGCAACTGAGTTCAAGGGGACCAAAGTCTGCCGTTTCACAGGGCAAGATAAACATTGAAGGATCAGTTTAACCATCAGCCAATGGACCACCTGTGCAGAGAAACGTGGCCATTGCTTTGCAGGTGAAGTTAACTCTGGGACTTCTGGAAAAGGAGGAAACGCTTCTCCACAGTTGACTAAGACAACAACATGCAAGTAACTCTGTGACCCCTATGGTTAATTAAAAAAAAAAAAAAAAAAAAAGAGAGAGAAAGTATCCAAAAAATCCCCCATTCTCATGTGTCTCCCCTCCACCCCCAGAGCTATAAAGAAACAGATGAGACAGGAGGTTACTCACCGTTGAGGAGTCACCGCTTCCAGTCTCAAGCGTAGCTCCCTCAGCACAGGTGGGTGGGTGGGTGGAAAGTTGACTAGCCCTGCCCCCATCTATGACATCACACTCTACCTCATAAAAGGTAGTGAAAGTGCTCTGAACTCCAGTCTGATTTCCGAGAGATACAGAAAAGAGATAGTGAGAGAGAGAGCAAGAGAAATATTGCGCCGTAGCGTAGAGGTGAGGAGAGAGGGGAACGTGTGCTGAAGGAGCTATGCTTGGCCAAGGGCCTCCTCCACGGTGAGTAACCCCACTGTCTGGGGGTTCCTCTCACTCCTTCCCACAGCACAGGGTCAGCCTGCCAGCCCCACACTGTTTGCTGACTCAAAAGGGGAACATTTTTGGCACCTTTTGATGGCAGCCAGAGAGGACAGAAAGCTCCATCCCAGTTAAATGCTGACTGACATCAGATCGGGCAGGAATTTGGTCAATAGATTCCCAAGTGATTCTGTTTTATGGTTTTGTACAGCCAAACTGCACAAAAACACCCACAGCAGTGCAAGCAGCTAAAATTCCAGGGATTGCAACAGGAATTATTCTTGTGTTCCCCCATGTGGGATAAACATCCAATTCACACCTGTGGATTGACCCTTGAGTAGAGTAATCCAGAGGATTGGGCCTCCCACACCACTGCATGAGGGAGGTCAGGAAAAGAATTATGGTTTTTTGAATTGAAAATTAAAACTGACAACTGTGCTGAAAGAACAAGTGAGGGAAGTATAAAAATTCTGGGCATACATTTATTTACAGAGCACACTTTCAAGTTCCAGAAAATATCAATAAAATTGCAAAGCGGTGATTTTTTAAAGGTGTACATTTTCAGACAATGACAGCCATACAGGCTGAGTAACACTTTTTTTTTTCCAAACAACATCCCAAAGACTAAAACTGGAGGACTTAAAATGGCATATTCAGTCTACTTTATTATATTTTTATCATCCAAATTCTGGACAAGCAGGTTTGGGAGTAAACATAATTGCTTATATTATCCACTGGGATTTTCTTAATAACCTAACTGTAGACTAAAATTGAAAAAAATAGTATCTTTTTTTTTCTGCTGCTACACGTAACTCCATTAAATAAAACTGCTTAGAGAATGGGGGACTATTCAGTGCCAGTAAAGACTGCTAGCATAACAGCCTGCCTTTTGGAAGAGAAAAAATAAATACTCCTTAAATGTCTTTTCAGGGTATGTATTATAAGCACATGGAGTTAATATTGATGCTTTCCTTTGGGCTTTTTGGTGCTACAAGGTTCATGTGAATTGTAATCTAATCATGATTAGTTTTTCTGTCTTAATAATGATTAATGTGCATTCCCTGCTCTGTCAGTATGTTCTCTCCTTTCCTTCTGCTGAAAAAAGGAAGTGTGTGACTCATGTCTAGTACCAGTCACTCCACCTAATAACAGAGTCAAGCATTTTCCTTCCTAACCTTCAAAGCTTTAATCATCATGGTGATCCTGCAGTATTTGCAGATGTTGCTTTAGAGCAGGGCATTTGTGGAATTAAAAACTCAACAAATGGGTGCCCAGTGGGCGAAATGAAGAGTTATTGTTGCTGTTAGAGATGAGATGTAACTGCAGGAACACAATGCAAAACTAGGCTGCAGCTGAGGAATGCTAAGTGATGATAGTGCTGTTCATAATTTAACTGTTTTCTCTGTACATCATCTCATTTACAGGTTTGAAGACAGAGAGGAAAATCTCCTCTGGTTGCCTGTCTTGCATTGACTCCTTATTAATATTTATGTCTAATGGCCTGAGAAAGAGAAAAGAAAAATCCAATTTTTAAAGGCTTTTATGGTAAAATATAGTATTCAGTGAATTCATAACTTAGGTAACCTATGGCTTGACTACTGCACCACAGTTGTTTTTGCCAAATAAAGTAGGAACTTATTTTGAACTCCTGTGACCACCAGACCTGATGAAGCCTATGTGAGGTTGGCTCCTTCTGAGAAAGAGAAGGATGTTCAGAGGCTAAAACCTTAAATATCAGGAAAATTACATATGTAACATCAGTTCTAAGATCTTCTAAAGAGAGAGTTTAGAGAGATAAAGAGTTAAATTGTCTTTTATTGGGATGAAACATATGGAGGAAGCACAATTAAATCCTGGAAGACTGAATATGGCCAAGGATATTCTCCAGTAAAAAGATAAGAAATATGGAAAATTCCACCATAATAATGTGATATAAACAGTTCAATAGATTGGGTGGCAGATTATACCCCAGATAGTATTTCGGGGCTAGTACTACTTAAATTTGAAATCTTGTTTTGACCTGCTTAGTATGATATCTCTAGTTGATAAAGAGAATATTAAGTGAAGAGCGAAGTTAAGAATGAGTTGTGCAGATAGACCTAAACACATTACTGAATAAAACCAGAGAAAGAATACACCTCATGAAAGCATTTTTAAAATGTATATACATTCAAGAAAGTGCAGAAATCTTCCGAATGCTCCAAGGAACACAACTAAGGTTAATTAAATGAATGCACGGAAACGCAAAGAGACAGTAAACAAAGACTTTAATATCAAATATTTTCTTACGGGATGTAAGTTAAGCCTAACAGAATAAGAAAACTGTGTAAATGCTGTTCAAGTAATTGATTTAATCACTTGCACCCAGGCACCAGAAACCAACTTAAAGTAAGGGTCCATGTTTAGTTTGACCTCAAAGATCTGATGGAAAAAAACCCCAGTGTGCTTTTTTTCTTGCTTAAAAGGATGAACACGTGGTGGGAAAGGCAGGCACCACACAGGCACCTCTGGGTGCTGTCTGTGAAGTTTGAGCACAGAGAACCAACCCTGCAGAAGCAGCACCCAGACTGGTACAGAGAGAGAAGGTAAAAAAGGATGGATTGTAAGGAATTGAAACAAGAGCTGGGAAAGGCCATGTAAAAATGCCAAAGTGACACATATCATAAAAGTCTGAGAGCTTAACACAGACACACCTCTGACCCAAAGAGGGACAGCTGCTGCATCCATCAGCATGATGGATAAGTGGGAAAATCCTTTTTGTACATTATCTGTCATGGTTAAGGAATGATGAAATACAGAGCATCCTACCTGACACTGAATAAAGCTGGAACTTCTCTCACTTTTTGACAATGGAAATGTTGAACCCAGTTGCAGGTATAAAAAGGGGATGAAAATGTTTCTGCAGTCTTTTGGCTCAGATATTGACGCTCTAATCCAGTTTTACAGAATTCTAATTTGGTCTTTGATGAAATTTAGGACACATTGCTTGTATACTTCTCAGTTTCTAGACATACTATTACCTACCTGGTAAACCAGTTCACAAGGTTTAGATGAGGATTCTGATTAGTTAGAATCAGAAAGAACTGATGTTAAAAAAAAGCTTTTGAGAGTATCTAACAGTAAGAGGTTAGGATTGATTTTTCTGATACTGGATAGTTTTTTACTTTGACTTTGTATCAATGTCTTAATTACATTACACGTAACAAACCCTTTTTGTTGAAGCAGCTGCTTATCTGTCATGTAAGATCAGATGTGATAACAAAATTATTCTTCCTTTGCTTCTATGAGGTACATAAATAATAATTTTAATAATAATACGTCCCAAGTGTGTCCCAAGAAAATATTTCAGAGATTAAAGATAGAAGGCTAATTTTAACCTTCCTCACTCAGTTCTTCCTAAAGGCCATTATGACCTCCCTCATTTAATGGAAATACATCTCTTTTGTGGATTTTATTAAAAACTTTGTTGTAAGCTGCTCTGTTCAGTATTTGCAGTTGACTTTGCTCAGGCTGGAAAAACCTGATGTTTTCCCTTGAGGGCCCATCTTCTTGTCTGTGAACAGTTCTATGTGTGTTACTTGTCTGCAACTCTGGTTGTCAAGAAATACAATTACAGTCAAAGTAACTGCTGCATCTGAACTTTAGTTGTTATTCTTTTAATATCTGCAGAAGCACCATGTGATAGTACTTTGAGAAGTGGGACTTAGTGTCACCACTTTCCAACTCAAGGAGTTAAATAATTGTAAGAGCTACAAGGTGTACTTCTGTAGAAGAAACACAATCCAAAATCTCCTGACAGTTAAACCTGTCATTATGGAAACTCAGCCCCCATAATTCCACGTGCAAGAAACAAACCTCATTTTCATTTATGGCTTTAGGATGAACCTATTAGCAAATCTATGCTGAGCATTAGGGAGGCCAACTGAGAATGCCCCGGGGGGAAGGAATTCTTATTTAATACAAAATGGTGACGCTTGGTCCCAAACCATCTCTTTTAAAGGCAGTAAGACAGGAATGTAAGATAGCACCAAAGTCCTCTCTTTCTTTATAATAATTCTTAAAGGAATAATCCTTTGGGATCATATCTTAGGGTGTGCTAGAATGGTCTTTGAGCCCTGCTAATTATTGCAGGGCTGGTGTAATTTGTGTCTCACAAAGCCATTATATTCCCATTTTCTTCCCAGCTCCTTCAGCATGGCCTGGAATAGGAAAACAGGCTGAAGTTGAAGCTGTAACTACTGTAGCTTTGAATTTTTGAGCGGCTACATTTTTTAGTGCAAATGCAGGATGTAATGAAGCACATACAATAGTATTTCCTTCAATTCTCTAACCTTTTCCTATGGTCATATTTGTTTCAAGCCTCAGTCTTGAATTTGTAACATTTTTTACACTGTTTTCAAGGATTTAAATGGCTTAATGTTGTTTGTTGTATCAGAAGTGCTTTTCTTTGCAGAAAATTGCTCTAATGAGAAATTTCAATAAATTTAATCTTCACAAATTGCATGAATATTAGTCACTTGATAAAGAACAAAAGCATGTTCCCTGGATCCAAAATGCTTCTTAATAAGGATAAAAGTCTGACCTGTCTAAATTTAAACCTACTGAATGCAGACATATAGATAGTGTGTGTGCTTCTTGTCTCCATGAATATATTCTAATGAAGACAAGTGCAGTGTAATTTTGCTTTGCAAATTAAATTCTAGATAACATCTTTCCATTTATGCAGGATATACAGTTTCATATTTATGTGTCTTTATACATGCATTCATATAAAATGAGGTATTTCCTTAGTCCTAAAAATAGCCTTATGTAAAAAAAATTGGAGCTTTGAAAGAACTGATATTGTTGCACAAAAAATATTTTCTTTTTGTATTTTTCAGTTGTGTCTTGAGCTTTGTTAATCTGTTTTTCCTTACATAAACTCTGTCTGCCACCATCCACCCTCTCTGAAGGAACAGCCATACACTAATAAAAATAAATTAACCTTTCCTGAGGCTTCTGCACAGTTTTTTCTGTGGATCACAGCTATGATCCCCCTGATGCCCAAAGCTCAGAGTATGCACTATCATCCAATCCAGCACCTTTTACAAAGGCAAAACCCTGTGAGCTCCCTGACACAGGAACAAGATCCTGCAGGATCTTTCACTTGGCTGAATCAAAATGCTGTGCAAACACCACTTAAAAGAGACCTCTGGAGGACTCTGGTGTAACTTTTAACTTGAAATAAGTTGATTACCAACAGTATATCTTCTCAGCTGCTACACTGTCTACTCCAGGCTTGAATCTCTCCAAGGAAGCCAACTGCATAAACTCTCTGAGCTCCTGGTCCATGCTGCCTTTACTGGGATGCAAAGGTAAGCTGCATATAAGGAACTCAATTCCTACTGCCAAATATTTGGGAGAGGTATTGCAAACAGCTTTAGAGCCACTGCAGGTACAACTATTTATACCTCTTTTTTTTTTTTTTAATTCATCTTTAAGATGTTTCGTAGGATAATTAGGAATTCCTCACTGTTTTAACTTGGAGAAAGCTCTAAGACAGAGCTTCCATAAAATACATAATATATAATGAATATATGACCATGAGGGATTTTATCAGCACTCATTTTGATTAACCTGCATAACTCACTGGTGCCTTTGTCCTTTAGGAGTAGTAAATTGACTCAGTGTCAGGATGATAAATTTTTTTATGTTACCACATCATCAGGTAGTCCCTTCATGGACAGTGTGCTGAGGGACATTCTGTGCCAGCAGGAGTTGGAGACTCCTAAATTAGTCAGTTCAAACAAATTTGTTCCAGAGAGAGGTTTATCCAAACCTGTATAAGTATATACACTATATAAATATATATGCTTTACATAACCATACATTTTGGAACTGAGTACACTTACTATGGCTGTATTTCACCCTCACACATATCAATAGATCTGCACACATTCACACACTTATGCAGAGGCTACTTAAATATATCTCCAAACCAAACTGTCCAGTTAAAACATCTTTCTGTATTTTTCATGTCTTTAATATCTCTCAAAGCAGATGACATGAGCTGCTTGAATATACAGTGTAGATCAAGGTCTCACTTTCACAGCCCAGCCCCAGCCTTCCTGTCCTGGAAACTGTCTTTTCACAATGTCAGAACAAAGACTCTGAGTTTTTTTATTTTCTCTCCCTGCCTGTTACATTAGGAAACAGAGATCATTATGGAGTTCAACTAACTTTATGGTTCTGACTTCATATCAGTCCTTTCCCAACACTGCAATTCTTTGATTTCATACTCCTATCTTGCTTTTGCTTTGGCTTTCTTCTGCTGAACATTTCATATCTCCTACTTATTTGGCTCACTTCCTTAGTATTTCCTAAGTGCTGTTCTTTACCCTCTGCTTCCACAAATCACAGGATCAACAGGTTAGAAAATACCTCTGAGCTCACTGAGTCCATCCTATGACTCAGCACAACCATGAGTGCCATGTTCAGTCTTTCCTTAAACACCTCCAGGGACTGTGACTCCACCACCTCCCTGGGCAGCCCATCCCAATGTCTAATCACCTTTTTTTATGAAGATATCCCTCCTAATGTCCAACCTAAATCTCCTCTGGCACAGCTTAAGACTGTGTCCTGTTATACTGTGGTTGGTTGCCTGGGAGATGGGGAGAATCCCTTTGGGTGCAGCTCAGGGAATGCGTGCTTTCTGGGCTGCACACTGCTGGGTCATGTGGAGCTTTTCATCAACCAACATCCCCCAGCTCTTCTTTTCAGGTCTGCTCTCAGCCCATTCTCCTGCCAGCCTGTGTTTGTGTCAGGGATTGCCCTGACCCAGCTGCAGGACCCTGCACTTGGCCTTGCTGAACTTTACCAGGTCCTTCCAGACCCACCTCTCCAGTCTGTGCAGGCCCCTCTGCAGGACATCCCTCCTCTCCCAGTGTCACCACACAGCTCAGTGCTGTCACAAGACTTGCTGAGGGTGCACCTGGTCCCACAGTCCATATCAGTGACATGGATGTTAAACAGTGCCAGTCCCACCAGCCCCTGAGGAACACACTCATCCCTGGCGTCCACCTGGACAGTGAGCCCTTCAATACGACTCTGAGTGTGACCATGCAGCCAACTCCTTATTGACTTCTCTACCATTTAGAGACAAGGATATATGAGCCAGTTGTTCCATTTCTGTTATAAATTTATAGCAGAAGTCACTGTGTCACTATCTGAGTAACCTTTTTGCACTCCTGAGAATCTTGACGAGAAGGAACTCAACAGTTTTATCAATCTGCCAGCTCTCCCTTCAGGAACCTTTCTTTCACATAAGCCTCAGTTCTTGCCCGGTTCAGGAGAATGGAATTGCTGTTTACCAAACTCCAAATCAACACTTCTTCCACTCTCTTAAGCATTTTAAATGCAAATGTTCTCTCTGATTGTCAACTTTGAAACAAAGGAAAACACCCTAGAAAGGCTTTCAGTTTCAGAGAAATGAAACACCCCAAATTCAATGAAAGATGGCCTTACTCACTTTTCATAACAGGTGAACTTCAAAGTTCCTGATTTTTTCTTAGAGTCTATAGAATTAATACGTAGTAACTTGATTCTTTACTGCCCACATGATACCAACTTGCTTTTACAGTATGAGGTAGTTTAGAGTGATTCAGCCTTAATTAAAAGTAGGACATTTAAGCCATTTTTATTAGATGTAAGATCCATAGGCAGAATTGATAGGAAACTGCTGGTGAGCTCATCTGAAATAACTGCTTGATGCTCACTGTTATTCTCTGATAAATGATGAGGCTCAGTCATATTTGATGAAGGTTGGCTCTTTCTGGTTACCTTACTCTTATCACTGATCACAAATAAACATATAATTATTTTGCAGTATATCTTTATTTGTTCACACTTTTATGTATCCACCCTCCCAGCCCAGGCATTACGTCAATTTTCATCATATTCTACCCAAAATTAATGGCGTGGCTCCAGCCCTTTCACCTTCCTGTTCCTGCTAAACTCCTACTTCAATTCACCAGGCAATAACTCCTTGATAAACTCACAATCTTAACCACACTGTCTTGCATCTTCAACAGAATATAGGAATCCTTCTCAGTGTATCACAGCTGGGCCTATTATGTTAAGATAAACAGGACTTACAAAACAACTGGGAACTGGATCCAGCTAAAGTGTGTGTTTGGAGTGTGCTTTAGCTGTTGATTCCATACTTTTGGACAGTGTTCAAAGGCACGTGGCTGCTACTCTGTATGACACTGCATATCTGTCTGGTTCAGAAGTTTAAGACTGGCAAATTTTCTGATAATACAGCTGATTTTATCTGTAGGGCTCTAAATAAAACCTGAAAAATGATAAGGAGCTGCCTTGGATAAGGGATTTTCTTAAATTCTGCTCAATCTAATCCTACGGGAAAAAAATGTGGCAAATCTACTAACATAAACAAGAACTTCAAAAAATGCAAGCTCACAGCCTAAATGGATAGTAGGTAAATGAGCTGAGCAGCTTCCCAGCTGCAGTAAATGGAACAAGTGGATATTTATTCTAGAACAGGAAATGAATATATACATTTGTTTTATTGTAATTCTCTTGCTAACAAGAGGTAGACAGGAATGCTAGAAAAATAAAGCAGCCCTAGAGTCAGAAGTGTGATTTTTTTTATCCAAATAAGAAACATCATTAAAAGCAACTCTATTGAACAAAAGTAGCTCTCACAAAAAAGCAAGGCCATCAGCAAGAGCTAAGTATATGTAAATGGGATTTACTTCACTGAGAGCAGTGTACTCTCAGCACCTCAGAGGATTCATTCCAATACAATACTGCAAGTGATTATGAAGCAAATATGCATTACCTTAAATAAACCAAAGCAAGAGACAAAGCAAATTATTTTGAAGTGCTTTTACTCTGTAATTTCATTAAAGGAGGTTGTTTATTCTCAGAGGGGAACTAGAAATTGAATATTGAAATCTAAAATTATAGAAACGTATATCTGTTTATGCACCAAGGTCAAAGAGAGTTTTATTAGAACAAGGCTATCATCTACACAGTTAGAAATATTTTTTAAATCTTCTGCAATTTTTTATATCAATTTCTTTTTGCCTTTATCTAATATACTCCTCACCATTTTTGCTTATTTTCTTCCCTGCAATCTTTTTTGGGTTTCCAGGGCTCCTCACTGAAGAACTAGTATCAGGGTTTTTTCCTTATTTTACTTTTCAAAACTCCTTTGGAATCAGGAATTAAGAGTCTCACCTTGGAACATAAAGGGCCAAGTCAACAGAGGGTCTAAATTGTCCTTGTCTTCTCAATATTAATGATGAATTAGCTGATGTGTGCTAACTCCCAACTGCCAGGTCTTAACTGGTAAAAATAATTTTGCTACCTGCATGGAGGGAGTCTGATGGGAAAGATCAAAGGAGAAAAAAGCAGAGGGGAAAAGGAACGACAGAAAGAAAAGGGAAAACAACAGCGGGTTCTTTACTGAAATTATTTACAATTCAGGACTGTGACATTTTCTTACTTTTTGATCTGTTTTCCTATTTGCAGCAAAGTCACTGATGCCAAAAGGGACCCTTCATATGCTATGCTAGAATCATATCAATCTATAGAGGAAAAAGCAAACAAGATCAGCTTTATGCTTATTTTCAGAGGTAAACCAGACTGAACTACTGAATCTTGGGTGAAAAAAAAGAAATAGAAGTTTCATCAGAAGACATACGGCACATTAAATGTTATGTACACAGTATTTTTGAAGTTGTTGCAACATATTTTTCTCTAACAAAACTGTAAGAACTGTGGGGTGGCTTTCATCTGTCTTTTAGCTTTTAATTGGTTTTATGTCTCTTTCCTTTATATATAAATATTCATACACCCACACAAAGATTCAAACATACATATGCATACATTCATTTCATTTATAAATATTGATTAATATTCTTAATAATGAAAAAAATTCAAGCAGAGATCCTCCTCCCCATAATAGTTCTGAATCACAAGTCATCTTTTGGATCGATCTGAATGGTCTTGTGGTTCTTTGTAAACACAGTAGTAAATTACAGTATTGTAATAATTGTCCTGGTGCTTGGTATTTACATCAAAACACTTCAATATAGCACAATCACAGAAACTTACTTCTGTAGTCATTGGTTGGGAAGCTTGAGTTCTGGATTTCTCCAGTCCTTCTAATATTGTACTGTATGCAAGTTGCCAAATAATGGTATTTCATTTTAGTATAAATAAAATACTGTTTATTTGTAATTGGCTATCCAAGAGAGGATGAAGAAGAAGATGGAAGCAGAAGCAGCAAGTAGACAAGCAGATGTGGATGTGCACTTGGATACCAGACCTCTGGATAGCAAAGGAGCATACAGTACCCAGCACCCTGAAGACCAACAGCTCAGAAAACACTGTCAGGAAAGCTCTGCACTGACTGGGTCACCTCAGATCACAAGATAATGCTCTCACAAAGGGATGCACAGGAGTTCAACTCACTACTCCTCCTCCTGCTCAGAGCACCAGCAGAAGAAGCAAGCTGGGCAATCTCCAAATTTTCTGTATGCCAGTTTTACCGACTCTTTGGAACAGACCCAAACAATTTCCGTGGTTGGAGCTCATTTTGCCTTTGAGACTGACTGTGAAACCCCCACCAAACAGAAACACAATGGTGATGGAGCCTGGGAAGCAGCGGGTGCCAACAATGCCAGACTGGAATGATGAACTCAAGCAGTTTGGCCACTCATAATTCCACAACGGATGGGGATGTTCCGGGGACGAGCAGATGCGCAAGGTTCACAATGGCTTATTCAGCATCCACAAACACTGAATAAAGAGACTCCAAAAAAGAAACACACACAACCACAAAAGCCAAGCTGGGAGAAAGCACTGATTCGGGGAATTGTTTCAGAGAGATGAACATGACAACTGGATGGGGATGGAAGGCTGGACCCAGATGGCAGGAGGTAAGAAAAGATCAAAGCAATTACGATGCAGCATAGCTGTCAGTGACACAAGGACAGATCACGCCGTTGCTGTCAGGAAAATGGAAGAGGATCTTTTCATTGCTGTGGGAAGATCAAGGCATTAAAATTACATACGTACATACGTCAAGAAGTGAAGACCAATTGCAGGACAGATACAGGAACCTTTAAGCAGCTCCTTTTAGGATTGTGTACGTGACTTCAGAATGCCTGATCCAAGAAAGCCTGGCAAATGTTTAAGACCTTCTATAGTGCTTTGCAAAAAAAATTAAAAATGTTACGTGACTGAGAACACTTTCTGTGACTTCTGATATGTTTGAGGAAGGTCAGTGATGCCACTGGGGAACCTCATGGATGGAATGAAGGGCGCAAGTTTGTTGTCCTAATAATCTTCGTACTTGATTGGGCTTAAACAATGAAAGGGTGCTTTTTCAAAACCACGTTTGGAAACAATTTGTTTTGAGCATCTTGGGTCTCACAAATCATTATCATTTTGAAAACACTCAGGAGAGTGGAATATGTTACAAATTTACATACATATGGTCTGTACTTGAGTTAAAGGATAACAAAGGTGTCATGGGGCTAAACTAGTGTGAAAGAAAAAACAAAATCATAAAGAGCAGTCATTGCTGCTTCTTGGTTCTAGCATACTCCCAGAGGCTCAAAGGCCAACACAGGAGAAGGAAAACAACTATTTTAAAAACGTAAAAAACCTCATTGTTTATAATACTACTGCTGCCTGTCTTTATTTCTACAAAAGGTTTTGTGTAAGAAGTTTGTAGTGTTCACTGAAAATAACTGAAATAGCTGGGTGGTATTAGAGTATATAGTCACTGTGCTTGCAATAGTACTTGAAAACAGCATATGCATCAAAATTTAAAATATTTTGCTGGCCTTCCAGAGTCTTTTGCTAAACCTAGTGTGCATTGGAACCTGAGTGAATGAATCCCATTAGTCATCACCATCTTAACAATATGCACTTCATACAGAGTTGGCTTCTGCACAGAGGAAGGAAATTACCAGTACTAACAAAGGAAAGAAGATTTATAATGAGCAAATATACAAAAGCTCCAAATAATTATAATATTCACAGCTTGGCAATGACTTTCTATGCTATGAAATTACTTTTCTTTTGGAAGAATGAAGATTCTACAAGGTTAGTATAAACAAAGGGTAATTGGAAAATCAAATTACTCTACACAAGTTATTGTAAGGCCTGGAATAATGGTGGCAGAATTTTTAAAAAAACCAACTTGCTTATGAATCAGTGGATTTTTGTTTTGTACATTATTGCAGTCAAAAATGCTCCCTTTCAAGTGCTACATGGGAAACAAATGGCCAAACTCAAATCCCAGCTTACCCCTGATACAATGAGTTCTCCTCCCAGGTTCTGAACTTCTGCCTTCACTTTGCTGCAGATATTGAGCTGGTGGCAGTACAGGGCAATGCGCTGCAGGTAGGCCAGCAGGTCCTGCTTGCAGGCTGAGTCTGGGCACTGCAGACAACACAAACACTCATCAGATGGAGTTGAGCTCATGAGATTAGAGACAGGTAATCAGATAGTGGCAGTGTGTGTGTATTAGGTGGATCTATTCCACTTCATCTTTACATGAGGTGCTAGATAAAATGTGAAAACTCAAATTCTACCTTTCATTTAACTCAAGATTTATGAGTTGCAACCTAAAGATGCACTCTGCTTTTCTGAAAAATGAGAAATCTCTTTATCACCATTATGAAAATTGTAATTTTAAATTACATTCTGCATTAATTTATGGAATTGTACCCAGCAGCCAAAAAAAAAGGTTTAAGTTGAAACTCCAAGTTGCCTGCTGGACATCCAAGTTACCATCCAATGTGGACCAGTTAATGTCCATATAAACCCTGTTCTGAGTGGTTCCCCCCACTCTAATGCCAACTCTTGTCTGCCTGGCAGCTCCCCTGGCATTTGTGCAGACGTTCAGAGGATTAGACTGGGTCGAATGTGCTGGATGCTCTGAGGGTTTCATAATCAATAGAACTAGAAAGGGCCCCAGTACAATTTATTCATAGTCTCTGGGACTCTTAATAGAAACTGCATCATCCCTCACAATATCAACAGCATAACAAACAACAGCCTTGTAGTTGATATTCAAAGTCTTGCCTCAGGAGAACAGACCTGAGTAATTCACTCTGATGAAACAGAGCTGAAAGGGCCTACTGCTAACAGCATGTCTCCAATAAATACTCTTTGGGGCTACCCAGCAAAGTCTGATTGACAATGTTCCTGCATAGCTTGGGGAACAAAAATTCCAAATGTGCCTTTTTATCACCTTACAGAGTTTATGGTCAATTAAATATATATATATATATATATTATCAGAGCATTTCAAGAAAAATTGATGGAATTAAATGCACATGAGTCAACAACATCACAGCTCCTACCTTGAGATCACTGCTCTGGCCCCAGAAGCTAATGCTGGCAAGGAATGTGCTCATGGTGAGTTAGTTGGATATATTCTTGTCTATAACCCCAAAAGGAGTCACTTGGCTTTCTTCTCACCCTTTAAAACTAATAATAAACAAAGCTGGAGCTTCACTGTGGCTCCTATAGAGCTGCTCTTCCTCAAAGAGTTGCCATACCTTTCAGGCATTAAACCCTAAAAGACCTCTTCTCCCTACTGGTGCCAATTTATAATATTTATAATATTATAATTTATAATATTAATAATTTATAATATACAAATATTTTCTCAGTTCTTGGTGTCTATGAATTGAAAGGATGAATTTACACCAATACTTCTGCAGAGTTGTTAAGGCTTTAAATATAAATACCTTGGAGTGAAAAACATGTGAGGGCTTTCTCATTGGAACAATAATAAAAAATGCAACTGTCCACAAAAAGTTTATATTGCATGAGGGTCTCCAGAGTTCTGTGAAATATCATTGAGTGTAAGCATTAAAACAAATACTTCATTCCCAAAACAATTTCACCATTTATTATTAGGGTTAAAGTCCTCTGAAATTTAAAATGTGACTCAAGTCAAGGCACTCTAAGCATAACAAGTCTCCTTCTGTTTCTTTCTTTAAAATATTCCACCTCTGCAAATACTGCAGACCAGGAATTTCATCAGCTGACAGATGGATTTCTTCTTTCTTGTGTTAAAATGAACAGATGCTACATTTGAAAGACTGGAATGGGTTAACCACAGGAAAAATGCTTGCTGCTGCTGCTGCTGCTGCTGCTGCTGAAGACCTAAACCCAACACTTGTGAGGTTACAGGAAAATGGGCAGCTTTGGGGTTTTTGCCACTCTGGCCCATATTCTATGACAGTGTGACACTATCACACTCTTGCTTGAAGAAGAAAATTACATTCTTATTTTGAAGAGAAAGACTAGAGGCAAGGAAGTTACCAGTTCCTACTTCCAGCAAATTTTCTCTTGATGACAATGAAATGAAAGAAACTACTGGGAATTTACAAAGGGAAAAATAGTGACATTTAATTTGCTTGAATCTAAAATTAGCTATGTAGGACCTGGATTTGAAATTTGGCTCTTGACTTTTAACATGATGTTTCCTCATGCTCTCCAGATGAACAGATAATCCAGTCTGAAAATATATATATACAGCAAGGTCATCTGCCCAGCTGTGACAGGAATTTGGTAAAGGAAGTGAGGACACAGACCCCACAACATGCACAACCCACTGAGGCAAACCAGAAAATAGGGAACCAGAGAACCTTGAAGGAGTAAAGAGCCATATCAAGAGCAAATTGCTGGAAGAATGAGCTGTAAAGAATCTAAGGATTCCCAGGCACTTGGCAAGGGGAAAGGAGCATCCAAATCTCCACTGCTTTTCTGACAGCAAATACAATTTGGATGTGATGATCTCACAGGGTTTTTTCCAGCCTGAAACAGTCTCTGTGTAATTCAAACAGGCCCTGAAGTGAGGCTGGGGAACAAGTCAGGCACTTCTGAGCTTTGGAGAGACTCATTTATGACTTTCCTGTTCTGCAAAATGCTGATGGGTCTAGAAGAACCGACTTCTACCCAATGGGAAGATCAGGATCCAGACCCCCAACAGGTAATTTTTTTGTAAGACAGACTTTTCCTGCAAAAAGCAGCTCATCCATTGAGGTTATGTTGTATTTCAGCTCATTTTGGGGCTACCTGATCAGCTACTGCCCGTGCCAGTTTGTCCATCCTGGATCCTGCCTCTGCAATCTTCTTGGCTGCATTAATGACATCAGATGTGTTCTTCAGGGGCCCTTTCCCTCTGTGAAACACAAGATAATTACCCACAGTCCCAACAAATCACAAAATGGCAACAGTTTTACTGACCCTGTTTAGTGCTCCATTTTAAAATAGTAACACAAATGTCTTCTTAATTTATTACAATTTTGCCTTTTAAGTACTTTACACTACAGCTTGATTAAGAAATCTGTCTGCTGTATTTCCTCTCCTTTACAAAATGCCTCACTGGCAATTTAGTCCGATGGTGCCTTCAAGCACATGAGCTGTACTTAATAGTATATGCATTTTTAAGTGCTCATTAAGCCAATGTTGTTCCTGGAACACACAACTATTTCAAAATTATGTGTATTCCCAAGCCAGTGCTAAATGTTCAGCCCATCATGTCGAGGGCAAGAATGTCACATTTCAGAAAAGCTTTTTTTGGTAGATTTTTTGTTGGAAAATAAAGAGAAGTGAAGCATAATCATTATGTTACACACTTGAATGTTACAATTAAACCAGGTATAATTAGCTTTAAGCCTGAACTTTCACTATATTTTTAAGATGATGCACAAAATTCTGATTTTAGTCATTAAAGCTACCAAAATGTATTAAGATTAAAGGTGTCCACAGACTTTCCTGAGTTTGCTTCAGACTCAAAACTTTATTCCTGCTTGTACCAACAAAATTCCTGCTGCTCCCAAGAAAGTCTGAGCTGTGAGTTAATTTTCCATTTTTTTTAATGTGGAAAATCACAATGTGATCAAACTTTATTTTAATGAAACAGAAGGCATTTTTTTCTAAGCACAACATTGCATTATTTTTTTTTTTATCTATAATGGCAAGAATAACACGGTGAAACATATTTCTGTTTTAATCTTCTTTCCAGACTTTCATTACCACATTAAACAGATGAAATACAAGTATCCCACTTCTGGTGAACTTAAACTGCAGCAAAAATACTCCTTGGTGACCTCGTGTGCTTCTACATTAATTACATGAGCAGCTCTGACTGTCACAAACTCCATGCATTTGAAAAATTATTCTATTCTAACACTGCTGAGGTTACAGCCAACCAAAAAGGTGTGAAAGGCTTATTTCTGTTTTAATGGAATATATTAAACAACTTGTTATTGAATCTGATGCAGACAGAGGTGCACTTTGACTTTTTTTTATTTATTTCAAATGTGTCAGTAGTTTTTATCTCATTCTCAAAGCAGTTTTGTTCTTTTGATGCTAGAAAATATAATTATAAAACTTTCAATTTCATGTTCAATATATCAAAGGTTGTCCAGGAGGTTGCAGAGACTGTGCATATTCTGGGCTGCTGCTTTAGGCCATCATTTCTTCCTTCTACGATACAATGACACTGTTTGGGCAGATTTCACTCTGTTTTTTTGCTGGCAGAAGGATCAGAGACACCAAGACAAGAAAAGTAACACAGAATTCTGTAAAATATCCTCTCCATCCAGTTTCACCCCCTGCCACTATCCCAGGTTGCTGCAAGCCCCAACCAACTGGCCGTGAAAACTGCCAGGGATGGGGGAGCACAAAGAGATGAATAAATGGATGTCTGATTTTAATCCTGAAGAAAACCAGGAAGATTTTTGTCCTGTTTTGTGTAATCACATTTTGATAAATGCCATTTAAACTTTTGAACCCACTTTAAAAATAAACACTGAACAAATTTACTTAATTTACTACAGTGATCTGGAATTCAAGGAATCTCGTAAACCATTCTCCCTGGTGTGATTAACAATATGACCATGGTTAAAGACAATAATTCTGTTTACATTGTATCATTAATGAATGGCCTTTGGACACTCTGCAATTAGAGAAGAACAAGACATCAATAGAGAAAAGAAATGAAAGCAAAAAAAAAAAAAAATCATTACTGACAGACTCCCATGAAGCAATAGATTGAACCAGTTTCATTTCATTTGGGATTTTTTTGGAAGTAAGTTCAGTGTTCAAATGGTATAAATAGTTTTGCCATTATTTTTGATTGACACAAATTGTGCTGAAATGTTGAAAGTTCAGAGAGGCACATGCATTTAGATGGGTTCTAAACGAAATGTCATTGGAGTGTCTGTAATGTCATAGACTAACTCTGCTGCTTAAATACAAAATGATCTGCAAATAAAAGAGATTTGCAAATAGCACAAAAACTTCAAGTGATTAATCCCATTTGGACAAATACCCAGGGCAGTGTGTACAATGAGAATTCCTTGGCTTTGCATCCCCAAAAACCACACCAAATCATCTCAAAAGGGTACAAAGCAAGCAGAAAAGAGAAGATGTGGCACATCTGAGCTCTTCAGCTGGAGGAGGAGGACACATTTTGTCCTTACCTGGTGAAATCTGTCATTTCCATCATAATCATGCACATCTGCTTGGCCAACACAATGATGTCATTGCCACTGTCATCCCACTTGGCCACCTCTGCATCCAGCTTGCTCTTTTCTTGGTGGAATATCTCCACCTGCTCAGCAATCTTTGCCTTCTCCTCCTGGGGCAGCTGAGCCATGATAGCCTGCAGAAAGAACAGGAGTTGGGCATGAAAAGAAGGAAGCTGCAAAGTGGATCTTTCCAGTGGTCCCAACAGCTTGAGTTTCTTTTTATGGGAGTTGAAGACGCCAAGCAAAATCCTGTGGGCATTTGATTTCTGTCAGGACAGGCAAAAGCACATTCACAGCATGTTTATGCCTCTTCTTGCACTTTCAAGATGATAAAATTTATATTTATGATGTCGTGATTATTCACCAGTTGACAAAGGAGGATTAAATCTCCATTATGAGGAAGAATAAAAGGAGTGACATTTATGGAAGAAGGCAGACTGAGTTGCCGTGTCTCCCCTAGCCTCATCCTCTGTCAGAAATAGAGGATCTCAGATTAATACAACACTAAAATAAGCTATGACACACAAGAAAATACATTTGAAGTGAATGGTAACAAATGTATCTTTTAATGATATTTAGTACTCTAATTTTCTCTTGGAAGAGATGCAAAAAGGCACTGAGCAGGTTGGTACTGCTCTGCCTCAGCATGAACAAAGTACAGAGTTCCTGCCCCCCTCCAAAAAAACCCTAAAAAATTATAATAATTACTTTGGAAGATCAAATGGACACTTTGAATAATGATTTCCAAGTTAAGCTACTATTTGGCTCTAGGGGTTCTGAAGACCACATTATGCATTTAATGGGGTGTGACACATATTTAAGTGTCATTACATTTTTTTCTTGTTTATGTCACTTTCAATCAGCTGAAGTCTTTTTCTACATATTCTTAAAACGCTCTTGGCTTTTAAAAATTCATAATTGACCTTTTCCAAAACTTAAATTAAAAAGGGTTCTAAACAGTAGATCAGAAAATGAGAAATTTGCAAGTTAATCAAATTAAAATTCAAGACAAGTTTTAATTAGGCCTTATCAATGTAATTCAGCAGTTTCAAATGTTAGCATAATAGTCTTTGCAGAGAAAAATGCAGTGTAAGTCAAGCTAATAAATAAATATATAAAATGAGAACAGAACCCATGAAACAACAGAACTGAGGAATTAGCTGAAATTAAGAGAATGTGATAGGAGTAGTGAAATTTGGGAAGTTTATCTGTGTGATTTGCCTGTGGTTTCTTCAAGTGGCAGCTTCACCTGAACACTCTTTAAACTGCCAAACAGTGCTTTAATATTTCTGTTCCAGCTGCTGATGCGCTTTCAAAGCAGCCATATCCTACAGCAAATGCAGCCCGTAAATTCCAGTTCTATTTCTCCTGAAGACCAACACAAGTCTTTCCACTGAAACACTAACAGCCTCATGGAGTAGGCATATTAAACAAATCTATTACATGGCACAAATAAAAGTATTTTGCATCTTTTCCACAGAAAAGGTTTAGATAAGATTCTGTTCTGCTTAGTACACCAGACTGGGGACTGGGCAGCTTCTGCTCAGCATGTTTCCCTTTCAGGTTTTTATGATTTGTTCCTTTCTGTGCCACATTGCAATCTATGTTATTCAGGAACTGTCTTTATGATATATTATGTTTATACAGCGTGTAGCTGATCAAAGCAGAAGGTTTTAAGTGCAGCAGTAATAACAACCACAATAAATGTAATAGAATTTAAGACTCTTAAATCCCCAGGTGAACTCAATTCTTAGCAAGAAAAATTACTGCAGTCTTTACTTGGGTTTTGGGTCAAGAAAGGATGACAGGGTACCCAGTCCTAAACGTAACCAAAAAGATGAGAAAGCCTGTGAAATTTGACAAAATAATCTGTACTGTATCTCATTTATGTTATACCTGAGATTCGCTTTAGTAGTCAATACTTTGAATATCTCAAACAGGACGTTATGCCCTTTAAAATATAAAAATCACAAAAGATAGTCAGCTACATCCAGAACAGTTCTGCAGCAGTCTCACAGTGAGGAATCCAGGTAGTTTTTGCCTTAGGGATGTCATGATAAAACTCCAGCTTTTCTGACACGTAGTATGGTTTACTTGCCATCTATATTCAATATTCAGGGAAATAATTTTAAGACAAAAAAAAAAATCTCTTCCCATTCCGCTGGATCCATGCCTTGCATTTCTCCCACACCTCTGAGTCAGCTTCTTACAGATTTTGGTCACTCTACTGTTTCTATCAGAGTGTAAAACCTTTGTGTCAAGCCCAGCCTACAGCAGCTGAAAATTCCTGTCCTGGTCCTCTGAGCTTTCACAGCATTTTGGCCTGTTGGTCTTCAGGTTCTCGGCCCTACAAATCCTCTTCCAGACTCCAAGGTAAGAAATCCCCATTCCAGTTACCAACTTTTGCTGATGTTTGAGTGTGTGGGGAGGATGCTTCTTAATTAGTCCTGAGCTTCACTTGTAGCACATCAGAACAAACCAGACTTGTGTGAAAAAGACATGAAACTCATTTAGGTAATTCCCAGTTTCCCGCTGGTTCTCTCATGGAAAATGTTAAAAGGCTTTTCTTCAAAAAAACCCCCTTTGTTTCCAGTCAAATATATTTTCATGATGCATAAAATAATATTCTGATTTTTTAAAAAATAATCTGAGCTGAGAAGCTTATACAGTAAAAGGCAAACATTCATCAGAGGGTCGCATAATCCTGAGTGTTAACAGGAATATTCCTGAGTGTTAACAGACTTCACTTCCCCAGCACCTGTGACCCCAAAGCACTCATCAGCTTAATTTGCAATCCCCATGCACAAGCTGAGGTCACAAATCACAGTGACTGGAGTTTATCATGATGTAATTACCCTGGTAAAATTACATTGACTCAGTAGCAAATGTCTTCAATTACAATTAAATTACAGGGACTACTCAGTAGCTTAAACAGATCTTCTTGACAGGTTTGCACACTGGGAAACATGACTAATGTAAGATTTCTCTGGATACAGCACATGGTGCCCTGATGGGATTTTTTTTTTTTTCCCAATTTGCTGACTACTCCCACAGTTTCAGCACATTCCAAACCTGCAAAGCCTTCTCTTACAGCACTAGCTGGAGCAAGCAGCTGATACTAGGCACCACAAAAGCTTCAAGATCATTCAATAAATGCTACCTAAATAGGTTTGACATGAAAAAACCTTCAACACCTCTGTCAGCCTGATCCCATCCCTTCTTAAATGACCCTGAGGACTGGAAATCCCTGCCTTTGCTTTCTGAGGCAGAGGTTTTACTGGTCACTAGTGGACACTCACTGGAGGCACGTGGGGTTTGTACTCACCCTGGCACTCTGGCCAGCAATGAGCTGGTCATCCTCAGTCTGGACACTTGTCCGGCTGCGCACATCATAATCCTCCTGCTCGAAGTCTGAGTCGTCCTCCAGCTCCTCGGGGGTCTGCAGAGAGAGAGAGAAAGCCACAGAGAGGAGATGACAAGCTTAAAAAGCACACAGACCCAGTCCTGTGCACAGTGAACTCCTGTTTCATTGACTACCTGCCCAGGAAATGCTGCTCCGTTCTCCTCTGAAATGAACTTGTCTGCCCCAGCAGTCAGGAACTGAAATTGAATTGTCTTAAAAATTAAATTGTTTCAACCCTAGTTTTCTTTACAAATGGCATTTGTCATTACCTTGCCACAACTTTTCTTGCTGCAATTTCTCCTAACTCTGTTAACATGATGAATGCAGTTCCAGGAACAAATATCCTTTGGAAACATTAACAACTGGAATGCAGTATTTCAAAATAATGTTATTTCGTATATAAATGGACACTAACACTATTATGTTACTGGAAGCTACATGCAATCTTCAAAAGAGAAAGTAAATACCTGGGGAAAAGCAACTAACATCCTGGAAGGAAAATTAATCAAAGCAAATAAGAGATTTCCCATTGAAAGAAATTGTAAATGATGCCAACTGGTTTTGAAACAAACATGAAATTTATAATCTGTGTAATCTTGTTAGCTCACGTGGTCCTTTTCATATACAGAGCCCTGGAATTTGACTCATCCCTCAACTGAGACCATGATGTCTCCACTGCTGCTGCTACGAATGATGGGACGGTTTCTTGGAAGATTAATTAAATGAAGTTATGTATTTTCAGGCTTCAGATTGTTTAAAATGTTGAAAGGAGGGAGAAAAAAAATTAATTGATGGATCTGTTCATTTGGGTTTTTTCACCTTCTAGCAAAAATTTCAGAGAAAAAATGTCTTTATTTATATACAGAGAGACAGTCTTATTAAAATCACTATTTAGTATCATATTTAATGTAGATGGTGCAAAAAAGTGGAATTTTTAGAAGGAAGATTATATTCCATTTTATGGTTGAATAGCTTCTGGTACAACAGCCTGGCCATGGGTAAGTTCTGCGGGTCCCACACGTGACAAAGGTAATAGGAGAAGAAAACCACAGGAACTGTGGAGAAATCCTCACCTCACAGGACACCCATCACCCCCAGGGACAGCCTAGCAGGCCAAAGCACTACAGAAGAAATCATCCAGGCTGGCATTTGGTGCTTCGAGGCCATGTCAAGTTTTCTAGCAGAGGTGCTAATCACTGCCAGTTGTCATTACAGCTCTGTCTGGAGGATGCTCAGTCACCAGGAACGGCTCCAAGCCCTCTCACGTAATGCAGAGGAGTCTTCTGGTGATATTTCTGTGCCAGCCTGGCTTCCAACACCAAGTGCACATCACTGTTTGTAGCTGCACTGTGAAGTGCACAGGATGGGGAGAGTAAAACACAGCCATCTTCATCTGGCTTGAAGAGTTTGATATAAATATGTGTGTTGGTGCTGAGAGCTGGAGGAAGAAATAACCAACCATGGTAATGAACCTGGGTCTGCACCTCTGAGGAGAGGCATGCACAAAGAGTGTGTGTAACAGCACAGGCAGGAGAAGAAGTTTAATGAAAAATAAATTTACCTACTCTCTACTGTCACAGGTAAAATCGGATTGGTACCATCATTATAATGACCAATGGCCTTGTTTTCCAGTTACCTTTAATCTCTTTGCTCCCTCTGCTCAGCTGCCTGAGGGCAGGATGAGACCTTCAAATCTGTCATAAACAAGCAAGCTACAAAGAGAATCCTACAACTCCCTGAGCAAAGAGTATTTTCTATCACAAGGCTTAGCTTTTTATCTGCCTAAGCTTTGTTGTTTGGAACAAGAACAGGGTGAAGAACTTCAACAAACCAGCTGGCTCTTCCCTGTCCTCCAAGTCCACTCAACAAATCAGTTTCACTGGTCATTCTAAAGCCAGCACCCTTGCACACCCCAAATATGCTCCTCTAGTTTCTTCTTTCTCCACTTTTATAAGTAAGATTATAAAACATAATGTGTGGTCCTTTCCAAGGCTTTCATAGTCAGTCTTGAAGTAAAGATGTAATATTCAAAATATCACATCCCAACATGGTAACCAGTGAGGACAAGAGGATGCCTCATAGAAAGAAAAAAAATTTCTGAAAATTCTATCCTATTCTTGAGGAAATATCCAGAAAAAATATATTGCTGTTACTGTCTGACTTTCATAATCTTAAAATCTATGGTCTTTAAAAGACTGAAATTTAATGGGTATAAATGTTGAACCTGGAGAAAATGTAGTGCAAACCAAAAGGGCAAGTAATGCAACTGTTAGCAATATACTACAAGACAAGACACCTTCTATGTCCCTCTGTACAAATGAGATCTAATTCAAAGTGATCTTTCAGATTCACTCTTTTCATGTTTTCAAGTGTGGTCAATTTTACACTCTCATTTCCTTCCCCAAACAGCTGCATTTTGCATTAGGGTGAAGAAGTGGGGTTAACTTTTATCTGTATGCTGCCATTTCAAATGTTTTTATGCTTTTCACCATTGCACTATTGCTTTGTCTTAGCTGATCCCCTGGAGATGCAGCCCACATAAAATATAAAATAGGGTCTCCCTTTTGTTTAGACATAAAGGCACAAAAAAAAGAATTTGATTCGAAGGACTACACTTAGCAAGGCCTTCTAAACATACCAGAACAACTCTAATTTTTGTGTACAACTAACAGGACCTTGATATTTAAAACCTTGTTTCCAAGACAACAGAGTCTGAGACTTCATTTCTCTGAGCTGGGAGACAGAAAGACTGATTCTGTCTTGCAGACACCTGGATTTATGGTTACACAAACGTAGCAATCACAGATCTGAGGTTGGAGGCAGCTTCCAAACAGAGCTGACAGCCACCAGTGGCAGAAGAAGCTGGAGTAATATTCAAAACTAATGGATTTTATGCACTGATTGATTTCAGCAGAATAAATGGACCACTTTCATAATTTTTAATCTGTTTTGTAGCACAAGCCATAAGACTTCCCAAGACTACATTTTTTTTTCAAATACAGTATCTCTACTACACACAACATTCATCTAACTCAGAGGAAGTTTTCCAGTGAAGAAGAATCTTTCACAATCCAAGATAAATCACACAATAAATATATGCTTTCCCTTTTAAGATGTATGTTTTATTTCTAATATGAACGGGGTGACTTTCAACTTCCAGGCATTGGAATATATATATTTTTAATATTTCTCTGGCTGTTTGACTAAAGAGCTTGCTGAGAACAAAATATCTTCCATCTATGTCATTTTCAAAATCTTTTGTGACTGTGGTATGAAAATGTGAATTATACAAGTGTAAAGTCATAAAATGGCATATATATGCAGATTTATGAACGTTATTTGTTTCATATTTCACCAACTCAGATGTACTTGATGAAGACAGAAACCCCAGTTTGCTATACACTTAACAATTGTAAGATACAATTACAAGAATTTCAGCACTGCGAACACCATGTCAAGCTAACTTTGTAATGAGAGCAAAGACTGAAGAGATGAAAAGATACTCCTCTTTTTTTTACAATGAAAATTCCCTCTAATTCTAAAAGACAAGGAGAAAAACCCCCAGATTTTACAGATGTTTTTAAATCCAACTCCATGCTGTTCTGTACATTTGTTTTGGTACCACTGCAGCCTGAGTGACTCAGCTGCAAGCAGCACCTGAGTGCCTCAATCAGAGAACCTCTCTCACTGCAGGTTTGGTGATTTACAGTAAAATCTAACACTTCAAATCCAATCTGAGGAGCAGCAGGCACTCAGTGGAAACACTGAACCCCACAACACCCTTTGGAGACAGGATGTTTCAAAAGATGATGGGATTCTGTGCCAAATCTGGTTTTACAGAGGACCTGAAATGTTGCAGCACTTTGGATTTCACCACAGTGGCTGCCCCCGAGGGGATGGTGGCTAAACCTGACAAGTCTGGCAGAGGAGGAGAGCATTAACACACCCAAACAGTTGGGGCTGAGGACCTACAGTCATTTCTGCTGAGGTCTTCTCCCAAGGACTGAAAATCCCTTAGTGACAGAATAGAATAGAAATGGAGTTAATAATAGAATAAAATATCCTGAATAGGAAGGAGCTCACAAGGACCATTAAAGTCCAGCTCCTGCTCTTGGTCCTGCACAGGACATCCCCAAGAGTCACAATTTGTTCCTGAAAGCATTATCCAAAAGCTTCCTGAACTCTGTCAGTCTTGATGTGAGAGAATGAAATGGTTAATGGCTTAAACACTGTTAAGAAAGGACTTTGCCATTATGGCAAAATTGTATAAAGAAGCTGTGAGCACCAAAGCTCTGTTCAAATGTGCCTCCTGAGGGGAACTGGCCTGTGAGTTAACGCACCCAATGGGAACTTGGCAAAGGTAAAGGTGGCACTACTGCCCAGGTCTAAAGAGAGGTGCAAGGAGAGCTAAACAAGGCTGGGGGAGAAGAATCAGCTCTGGCTCAGTTTGATGGTGGAGAGGAGAGATTTTGGGTGTGTGACAGTGGGAGGGAACACTCACCCTGCCTGACACAACTGGCTCAGTTGTAAAACCCATCCACCCTGGGGCCACATCCATGGGACATTCACGTGAGGGACAGCAGGGGAGGGGTCATAAACCAGGACAAAACCATCAAAGACCCCCCAAAACACCCCAGACTCATTGCTGAGGCCTTGCAGCAGAGAACTGCACGTGATGCAGAGCGATGGCAAAGTTCCAGATCTGCTGCAACAGACAGTTTCAAACCTGCCCCCCCCAGGGGAGGTACCAGGCATTCATTCCCAGCTGGCCCAAACTATTAATCCATTGAATTCTGTGTTTTGTGGGACCCTCACTACTGAGAAGACCACAAGAAAGAGGATCAATGAGATGCTGTCAGGATCCACAGAGTGGTGATATTTTCTGCTTAATCTTTCTGTCACTCTTTCTCTCCCACCCTACCCCTCTTTTTCTTTCTCTCTCTCTACCTCACACTACTGTTATATAAAATCCATACTATCAGCTTCAGCATATGATCTCATTTGTACCCTAATTCAGGCAGAGGCATCTCTCTAACAATTTTAATAACCAGATCTTACCACCTGGTGCTGTGACCACTTCCCTGGGGAGCCTGTTCCAGTGCCCAACCACCCTTTGGGTGAAGAACCTTTTCCTGATATCCAACCTAAACCTCCCCTGACACAGCTCCAGCCATTCCCTCAGCTCCTAAAGATGCCCCCAGAGATCATCTCCAGGCATCACCCCAAAGAATCAAGTTTACAGATGTTTAAAGTCTACTCTGTAACATGAACTAAAACCTGGCAAGAGGGAACACCTGGACATTAGCTCCAACAGTGCACCCCTGAGCCAAACAACTGTAGCACTCAGGTTGATGCAGATGCCTCCAAAGGTTGCTAATGGCAAAGGTCATGTTTAAAACCAGTGAGTAACAGTAAACTGGCCTTAGAGATGCATAAAAATGACAAAATGTACCATTGTGAGTCCTCTTGACTGTAGAGAAAGTTTCTGGCCAATAACTGGGGGAATTTCATAACCAGCTATGAAAACACAATGTGCAATTTCATCCCTACACAGTAATAGGAAAAATGTTGAAATGAAGTTATTATTTTCTATTTAATTCTAGGTTCTATAATTATACTCTTAAATCCATTTATACTACTTCTTAACTTGTGGAAGAGATCTTTTTCTTCTGTATAGATAATAATAATAGTCCTCAATGAAAAAATGAGTCTCCTTTCTCCTCCTGAGGGACAATAAATTCTCCCCTTTTGAAGGAAAAGGAGAAGAACAGAGACTATCCACCCTTTCCTTCAGCTTACTAAAAGTAATAATAGCAACCAAAATTATTTTAAAAGTGGCTTTATTTACTCTCTGGAATGAGGGGATTCATCTCAGATAAATTCAATCTTTCATGGCTTGCACACGAACAATCACAGCCTGAAAATAACTGTGTCAGATGCTCTAAAAAGTTTGCAAGATTGGATTTTTTCCTTTTTTGTAATTCTGAAAAAGTCTTATCACCTGAATTGAAGGATGCATAATATTTGATAGATTATTAGATGAAAATATTCTAAAGGCTTTTATAGCCTCACCCCTAATTATACATCCCATTTTAGTGTGAGATGTTCAGATGGAAATGTTAAAGAGTATCTCAAAGTGAAACTAATTTTGTTTTCTACAGCAAATAAGGTTCTGATTCAGCAAACTCTGGTCTGTGTAAGCTTATATATGTGGATTTTTCCAGTTAACTCACATGGATAATGAGTCCATTTATGTGCTTTAGTCTGGGTAAGGAGTATCACATTGATCTCTACAAGTAAGTTAATTGTCTGAAGGCAAAAATAAATCTTCCTAATCTTCCTAATCTGGGCAAACAGAATTCATTAACTCATATCATACAACAGGTGGAAAGTAGTAGTGATATAATGGCAAAAGTAACTTGGGATTTTCTTAAGGGGACTGAGAAGTCTGAATGCTGATCAGCTCTCCAGGTACACAGAGCAGCCAGGCAGCAGTAAAGTAAGTGATCAGGTCTTCAAAATTCAAAATTTAAAATTAGAAACATCTCACCAGGATGGCAAACATGGCAAACTCTTGGGGACAACTCTGATGTGCAAGGGGGTGCTGGAAGCTGAACTCTGTTTAGGGGATGGGAAAACCTGGATTTGTAGGAGGGCCCACCTGATGATTGAGTCAGTGACAAAATTTGAAGTGACTAGAAATGATTGAAGTGTGCTAAACAGTTGTTCTTGTCCTAAGAAACGTCTGGAAACTCTTATTACAGACAAAGGAACTGGAAAATCAAAGGGAAAACAGAGATCCTTTACTACGGCAGATCTTTCATTTCCCAGAATCATAGAATGCTGGAACGCTTTGGGCCGGAAGGGACCTCAAAGATCATCCAGACCCATCCCTGCCCTGGGTGCTCCAAGCCCTGTCCAGCCTGGCTTTGGACACTTCCAGGGATCCAGGGGCAGCCACAGCTTCTCTGGGCACCCTGTGCCAGGGCCTCCCCACCCTCACAGGGAAGTAATTCAGGCAAAGATTTTCCCTCCCCTTCCAGAAGAGCTGCCAATGCTGCAGACCCAGAGAACAGGATGGGTTTGCCCCATCACAAGCCATGACTATAATTCAGGCCACCTGGGATGAGCACTGGGTATGAGAATGGAATTATGTTTGGCAGTTATAAAATTAAGCCTGTCAAAAGCTTTTCCTGTAAATGTTAATCCATAGTGACAGGTGACTAAAATGGAGCTATTTTGGAGTGTTCCAACTGCCTGAAGTCTTACAGCAGTGCCATAATACACTCACGACCACAAGTGCACATTACCTGTTTGTTCAAAGGGATGAGTTGATGTTTCAGCCCTGTTATTTGCCTCAAAAATTTCCACTGTGATTTTCTCCATAGCTTTACTTGCAGTTGGCTTTCATTAGGGCAAATTCAAGGTAATTTGGGTTTCAAATAACAGTTTCAGTTGCTGAAGATATGTCCAAACCAGGTTTGGTTTGCTGCTTTTCTCTTTTAAATCTTTGTCTGCTGACTAAAGGGAAAAGCAACATATACCTACTAACACAATAATGATGTTGTTTTATGGTGTCTTTTAGTTGTTTGTTTATTTTATTAAAAGATATCTGAGCAAATTGAATCAACTGGTTAGTCAACACTGAAATGACATGTTTTTTACCTCAGTAAACATTCAAAACCATCCCTGCAGTGGCTCACTGGAGCAGCAAGATAATTTATTCATTTAGATTCATTTAGATTTTAACCAGACCTAACTCACATCCCAGGCAGCACACATACATTAGGGAAAAAACCCCAAATAAACAAAACAACAAAAAATCTAGACAAACTTTGAAGACATTGGAAAATTAATGCTATTCCTATGGAAACAGTAATGCAGCTTGCATCTACTGCCAGTTGTGACCAAACCTTCTCCTAGCTGATCAGCACACTAATTGTGGTTCATCTACTAAATAACCTCATCTCTGCATTTACTAACTCTTTTGTTTTTGCATTCACTTCTGTTTCATGCCTGTTCCAACATCCAGCTTTTCTGGCTTTTTACAACACGAGGCTGATTCCAACGAGCTTTTGCATCCCTCTTATCCATGACACCTCTCTGCAAATCCCAGCTTTCCCTCCCTGGGTGTTTCACATACCCTGATCATCAGCACAGCTTTCCTGATGTCCCGGACGCCGTCGTAGACCAGGCGCGAGGCGTCGATGAACTCGTTCTCCTCGAAGGGCTGGGGCACGTTGGCACTCAGGGCTTCAATGGCCACCTCCACTTGCTCAGCAAAACGTGGCATCACTGGGAGAAGCACAAGGAGAGGCAGCAGGATTAGAAACCTTCTCTCCTGAGCACTTTTCTGCTGCTCTGGGGCATGGATAATTTCCAGGAGACACAGCTCACGCTGTCCTGGGAATTCCCAGGCTCATGGATGGGTTTGTACCCACCCTGCACATGGACAGCTCTGGCACTTTGTCTGACAGCATGGAAATAACCATCTCTATTCCCTCCTCCACTTATGCAACAAAGAATAGAAAACTTCCTTCAAAAACTGTGATTTACTAACTTTTAAAAGGCTGCAAGACACCTGAGCTGTCAGTAAAGTTCATTGAAGAGCTTTACAACCTGTAATGAGCACAGCAAATATTTGTTTCAAGTGATCAAAGCACACTGTAGCCATTATGCCTGCTAATTTACATAATTTACACTCTAGCTCATACTAAATAATAATAATTTTATAAGGGACAAAATGCAAAATCAAGGATATACTTTTGTGAAGACACCTAAATGAATCTTCTGTTTCTTCACTATCACCATGTATATAACACAAAACATAGCCATAGATATTGTCTAAATATATTATAATGTGGTATGAACTTATTTAATACACAACTTAAAGCAATTATTTACTTTTGTAAACAGTTTCAGGGCATTGCTTGAAGCAGCAAGACTTTTCTTCAAATTTTTTAGAGGATTCCTTTGAAGGTATAATCACTTTCTGCACATCGTGTTTGCAGGAAAACAACTCTTCCCCAAATCAGTCCTCTAACAACTCAAACCCAAATCCTACAAACATTAACATCAGGTCCCACTGATTATACTGCACTTACATTCATATACCTGTTTACTCCTCCTCATAATTTTAACATTAATATTGGAGGACTGTGCTCATGGAGGACAAACATAATCAATGTTTCATTAGAAATCTGGATAAAAAATCATGCAGTTGGATTAATTCTTAAGAATGTAATGGACTTGGGTCAAGCTTAAGATTTATAGATAGCCATCTTTTCATCATATTCACCTCACTTTTATTCTAGCATTTAGGTATCCAGATCACATATCACTGACTTTACTGTTTTGGCAATATAATTAAAAGAATAGGAAATCATGATTCCCACAACAGTTATTGCCCTTTTTTTGTTGTTAAAATACTACCTCTTTTGCCCATCTTTTCCTGAAACTCTGTTTTTAAAACACTTACTGGTAACCTGAACCCAACTGATGAATACAAAGGGGAATTTCCAGTGTTATTTTTACCAAGAGCAGTGACATTCATTCCCAGAAACTTCTACTGTGGTAGGAAACCACATTTTCTTCTTGAGTGAATGTTCTTAAATTTATTTCGTAGTATCTGACTAAAAGTAAAACCACAAAAACCCATGATTTAAGAATAGTTAACATTTTGAAGAAGTGGCAGCAACCATGAGCTCAAACTTTCAGTTTCTAGTATTTAAATATTACGCATTGGATGCAAATAAGGAAACCTTTAAAGGGATATAGTGATTCAAATCTTGTTTATACATCACTATATATATATGTTCATATAGACAGATAAAAGAACAGATTTGTATTTTCCATGCAGATAATGTTCAGGAAGTTCCTGGGACATGCTGGAGAAACAGGAAAAGGTGACAGCAACAATAGACTTTAACAAAGTAAACATTAAGAAAACATTGCCAGGCAGAGGGGAAACATTTTAATTAGAAAAGAAGTTTGAGAGAGATGGAAGGTTTGGAAAGAGTATTTAATAAATGCATATATCAAATTACCTTAATTAATAGAACACTTGAAAGTGTAGTAGGAGACTAATATGATTGCATAAGGAAGTCTCTGGCATGAATATCAAAAAAGCAATCATTAAAAATTCAATGTAAACAAATAAACATGAAGAATAAAAGAGAAATTATTTTGGGCTGTTGGGGTAAAACAAGTAAAACTAGAGATGCAATAATGACAATAATTAAAAAAAAAAAAAAAAAGGAGGTAAAGAACCCTAATATTTAAGGTTAAATTAAATTTAACCTTAAATTTCTGTCTACAGTTTCCTAACTAGCAGAGGTGGTCAAGTATTGGATATAATTAATAGTAGGTGCAACAGGCCTGAAAAAGAAATGGGCAGTTTGAAGAACACCTACATAAGCATAAGGAAATTTACCTTTTACATATGTGTTCAAACTAACAGAGTATAGTAAAATTTACCCTGTAGTTCTTAAGAAAAAAATCAAAACAATTTCTGAACCATCTTCGAGAACTCAAGAAAAACAGTAATGGTGAAAATTCCAAGGATTTGGGGGAAAAAAAAGGAAAGCACTTGTCCATTTTAAATAAAGGTATATAATCCTTATATAAAGTTCATGTAAAGGTAGGGAAGAAAGGAAGAAAGATTTATACTATATTCAACATTCAATTTCTGTACCCAGAAATAAAATTAAACATGATGTGGAGCAATTAATGTTTAATTATCTGTAAATAATCAGCAGATGCTGGACAGGCAACAGATTTGTGGAAAAAAGTTGCACCAAGCTTCTACAATATTTCCCTTGACAGGGCAGTGGCAGTGGGGGAAGCAGATGTGACACAGCTGACTTTGTCATGGCCACGTGACATTCTTAGGACAGAACAAGGGAAATTTAAATTAAATGGCTGTGAGGTGGAAAGTTTCACTTTATTCATATTCCTGAACATGAGGTATTCATTCCTGACCACACTTGTTACCTCCACTGGGTGTGGAAGCTTCTCTGATCAGTTCTGATTTTGCAGACCTGGCTATAATTTAGTTCCTAATTTACATTACTACACATGAACATTATCTGTGGTTTCAAAATGGGAACAGATATTAAACTGATCTATGAATTGCTTGCTTGCCAATTGTATTTTTACATCACTTTTGATTGGACAAGCAAGAAAAAAAACACCTTTAATAGGGGGCTATTACTTATTGCTTCTCTAAGCATATGTTGTCATTTAATGCAGTGAAGTCTTTGAAAATTGAGTTGAGAAATGTATTGTTCTACAGTTAAGGCTATTGAACTCCATGAAAAAAAACCCTCCACTCTTTCTTCTCTATTATTTATCACCACACAAAGAAGGATATTCCTGTGCCAAAGGTGAAAGAAGCACAAGTAAAATCGAGGCAAAGGCATGAACTTGAATCTGGAGCTAAAACTTGTAAATGCATCAGACAGAGAATGATTCATTTATTATGCAGAGAGAAATTGGCTATAAATTTTAGATTCAAAAGCAAATCAATACTTCTGGGGAAAAATTAAACACTGGTTTCTCAGTTCGAGCTGTGGCCTTGAAAACAGTCACACATATGCTTAGACTGAAAAATGTGGTCCATTAACATCTCTCAGCCTAACTACATGAATTAATTAGGCACCTGCATAAATGTTGACAGAATCAGGTCCCAAGTTAATAGCAACACTTCTAATTCACTGACTTTGTCATTCCAACCAAATGAAGATTTTAAAGCCTTTCTGTGGATGAGTTTCCAATGGCACTGAAAGCAAGAGCAATGCCAACAAAATCTAGGCTGCTGGAGAAAAACTGGGAATCAGCAAAGTTGAAATTACTTCCATTTTATCAATTGATTAATTCTTTTAAATGATACTTCTTTTTTTTTTTTTCTGATGCATAATGGAAATCCAGCATATTACCATGTGTAAATTCATGCCTTGATCAAACTTGTGGTTTTTTGTGAACCACTCTGTTCCACAAAGAAAATATTTTCTCTAAAGCTCTTCTTGTTTTTCTCCCACCCACCCATATCTCCTACATATTAAAATTATCAAGTAATTATCTGTTTCCTAAAAATATATTCCCTGTTGACTTTTTCTCCTATGGCAATCAGTTTGTTCTGCAATTTTTGTAATTAGAAACATCACTGCAAATTTTGTTTAGTGATATGGGAACAACAAGATCCCTGACAGACAGAGAAATGTTAGGTTACATAATAAAATTACTGAGATAAAAATTAAAAAATGTTTGGGCGTTCTCATTCATAGCATTAGAACAAAAAGTTTCATTAATATGCAAGATTAAATGAATGCCTTGCTGATTTATTGCACTTTTATGGCCTTATTATTTAGGAACTTGAATTCCTCAGAATCTTAAGTAGATGTGAATGCTCAGAAATGTGGAAAGGGATAATTAAGACACAAAAAAAGCAATAAAGGTCAAGGACCCTCCAGGTGCATGGGTTTCTAATTCTTAGTAGCATCAATGGAAGTCAGGAAATTTGGTTTGGTTTTGTCTCACATCATACAACTGAAAGTTTGAACTTTCTTTCCTTATACCAGGCAGAGAAGAGTAGATGCTTCCACGAGACAACTAACCACACCCACCCTACTTTAAAGACTCAGGTTCAGCTGGATAAAATTCTGATTTTCCTGTGCTCGCTGAACAGAGAGGGAGGTGTTTGGCTTAGACCAGATGTCTGCTTTAGACAACCAAGTTCAGGCATAAATCAACCCCATTTGTGCACCAAATCCTGGCACTTTTGGCTCTGAATCAGGCTGAGCACAACGTGGCTCCTTTTCATCCCAATCTGAACTAAAGGGTTCCCAGGGGTCTCATCTTTGGGGCATTTTTCTGGCCAGAAGACACGTTTTGAAAGGCACCAGCAGAGCTATTTCTTACAGCTTCATTTTGAAAAGACAAGCACCTACTTGACTCCTTTTAGAATCCAGGGATTTGGATCCAAGGGAAGCACCCATCTCAAAGACCAGGGGTTGTTCCCTGGAGCCAGACTGTCCTCAGAAAAATCAGATATTTGAGCTGCAGAGAACTGACTGCTCTCCTGTACCCACTGCACCCAGCTGTGCCCTCTGGCTGGCCCTCATAGCTCTGTGTTTGCTCAAAAATTTGTACCTGTCCTTATGAAAACTGATTTTCCTTATGCCATGTTGATGGAGACACATCATTTAAGGTGCCAATCACTTTATCTACTTAGCCCTTAAATGGCTATAAAAATCTGGTCAGTTGTGGGCAAAATTATTCAAGAATGACATGGCAGTTTAAAGGTTTGGACAGCTACACTGCTAAAAGTTTCAGGATCCCTGAAAATGTCTGTGCTTCTCCTAAACATCATAGTTGTTTATGTCACATAAATCAAGAAAATTACCTAGAATGATGGGCAGGATTGTAAATTTAAGGTTATCAGGGGAGACTAAAAAGAAAAAAAACCATGAATGATCGATGATGTTAAAAAAAAATGCTGTCTTAGAAAAAATGCTTAGCCATTATCCAGATTTAAGAGGTTTTCGCATAAAACATTCACAAAGTTACAGCTTAAAAATTTCAGGGCTCTGGATGATGTTTCTTCTGTTGGTTTTTTGTGTTTGTGTGGCTTGGTTTTTTGTTCATTTTTGTTCTGTTTTGTTAGTTTTTTTAAAATTCATTAATTTACTTAACTGAAGAAAGAATGCAGTCTACTGGGTAGTTCAAGTATTTAAAGTAGGTATTTAAAAGATCATTCCTAAGGGATATCTGACATTCTCTGTCAAAGACAGCACAGCTTCTCGGTTTTGTTTGAAGGATGAATAAGGAATGAAATACAATACCTTATTTAGCTCAAAGTGTTTGTCAAAGTCAGTTTCTAGAAGAACTGTACATTCCTTATCAGAGGATTCTAAATACATTCTTCACAGAATGTTTTTAAGTCCTGGTCTCATATCACATAATTTACATTTCAGTCCTGACTATTATATTGCTAATTGAAAAGAAAAAGTTTGATAAAATCTACTGAAACATTACATAACATATCATAGAATGACAGAATAATTTGGGTTGGAAAAGATCCCTCAGATCACGGAGTCCAACCCTTAAACCAGCACAGCCAAGGCCACCACTGACCATGTCCAAAAGTGCCACATCCACAGGGCTTTTAAATCCCTCCAGGGATGGGGATTCCACCACTGCCCTGGGCAGCTGTACCAGGGCTGGAAAACCCTTTGAGCAAAGAAAACTTTCCCAAATATCCAATCTAAACCTCCCCTGGCCCAGCCTAAAGCTGTTCCCTCTCCTCCTGTCCCTGTTCCCTGGGAGCAGAGCCCGACCCCCCCGGCTGTCCCCTCCTGTCAGGGAGTTGTGCAGAGCCACAGGGTCCCCCCTGAGCCTCCTTTTCTCCAGGCTCAGCCCCTTTCCCAGCTCCCTCAGTCCCTCCTGGAGCTCCAGATCCTTCCCCAGCTCTGTTTTGGGTATCAAACCCTATGTGTCTCACACTGACGACTCAGGAAACAGGAAAACCAAAATTAGGGCAGAGTGCTACGGCACAGGGAAGGATGAAACATCACTGCCCAATGCACAAGACCATATTTTCCCTTCCTGCTATTTAGTGATTCACTTTTTCCCTGATGAAATGGTTAAAAGTCAGCTGTAAAATAAGAAATATCCACACCCTACAGCAGTTTGCAGTGAACACAAGACTTCCAGGAAGAATCAGCCTTCACTGCCAAACACTGATTTAGCCATGGCCCATAAAAACAAATTTCTCAGGTTTCCTGGAATTTATGGCCAAGTCCTGACCCTTTGGCCCCCTTGTATTAAGTCTTCTGGCACTTCCCAGAAGGCTCCAACTTTACCTGTGGGTTTATGCAACCGAGCAGACTGACATGGAAATGGAAGAAATGGATTTGCTCATGTGCAGCCCAGGTGAGACGGACACTACAGAAATTAATGGCACGTCTGGAGCTATGTTATCAAGTGCTGGGAGACAGGGACACACACACTGGAGGGAAAAAACACCCCTTCAAACTTTGTCCTGACTGAACTGCCACTCACAGAAAGATAAATGTCAGGGAAGAAGCCAGGTACATCCCAAAGTGAACAGAGGAGGAGAACAAATGTCAGCTGCAGGGACATTTGTGCCTCACCAGTTTCAGCTGTCTCACTCTCCTGCCTCCCTGTGCAAAACTACTCACAGTGACCACCCCCAAAATATTATTCCTGCCAAACAGAACTCCCTTCAGGTTAATATTTCAAATGAAAGCAAACTCTTCAGCAAATTCCCTCGAGAAAGCAGTCTCATGGTGTTGGACACCAAGTAGGTTATGTAAAAAGCAAACCACCCTTCCTGGCTTAGCTATAAATTTGTGTATATCAATATGTAGGTGTGTGTAGGCAAGGGAATGCAAGGAGTACCAGTGCTTTTATTTTAAAACATTATTGTACAATTCACACTTGTATTCACAAAACATTCTGTTGGGGTTGGTGGATAGATATTCACTCCATTTCTCTGCCCATATTTTCTAGACCTGGTAAATTTCTTTCTACATCCACCACCACCCTCCTTATTTTACAAAATGGCTTTTAAGAGCACCAAATGTTTTCAAGAACAGATTTGAACAGTGACTAAATAATACTGGTTTATGAAAATGGGCATTTCTATTATATTAACCTACTATTCATTACACAACGTGTCTGGCATATCCAAAATAGATAACCCTGGTATTTTCTAAACTTTCACTGAGTTAATTCACATCCAAATCTTGAATTTTCTTTGATTATGTAATCCTTATCTTGACCTTCTTCCATTTCTAGAAGATCTTTAGGTTGTGGAGAACAAAGTGGAAATATTTATTTGGGGTATTCAGTGAGTATCCTCCTATAAGCACAGCCTAACATCTGCAGCACTCACGTGAGGCTGTTGAGCATGGAAAAAGCATCATTTCTCAACAGCCCATCACATCTCAGTGCCACAGATTTTCTGAGATGATGAATTAGCTCAGAACCTTTCTATCAATGCAGATAATAGAGATTTAATTGTTCCATTTACCTAGAGAAATTAAATAAAAACATCTTTTACTCTTGTCTTTCCCTCCCAAGCAGCCCAAACAGCATTTTCCTTTTGGCAAATTTTGCTGCTGCCTATTCACCTGTTAATGAATGCATCATACACCAACCACGGCTCTGACCCTGAGGTGTCAGAGGATTTCTCTTCCTGCCTGAGAAATGATCACTTCCTGCTGAGAAATGATCACTTGTGCTCTGCTCGTGGTTTGTCACAGCTCTTAATCCATCAAAGCCTTAACACTCACCCCATGGTTACCCATTTGCCAAACAGCTGCATGTTCAGGATGTTAGGAAAAGCCTTTGAAAATCTAGATCAATTACATTATCTTCTCCTTCAGCATTGTATTTCATTTTTAAACTCTCAAAGTGGAGAGAAAAAGAGCTAGCATTTCAGCTTTGAGCTACAGTGGTGATTTATTCACCTCTTATGTCTGATTTAATTGCTTTATAATGCACTTTATACAATTTCTTAGTGTATTCCTCTGCATATTGATCAGATTTTCTCTGGTTAAAAATTCTTTGGATCAAACCAAGCAGCAGTGGAACACAGTCTTGGGTGTTCTCTGGTCCTTTTTGTAAAACACCTTTTCTTTATTAATGTGTAGTTTTTTGGGGTTTTTTTTGGTTGGTGACACCTTGACCTTTGGATTTCAGTTTAGAAAAACTTTAAAGAAAATGCTACAGTACTTTGCAGAATAAAAGTCATAATCTGATCAAAACTCCTGGATAAATGATCTCATGATGGTACCCATAAGTTTTACTATAACTACCTGAACTCCCATAAAACATGAATTCAACATCATTTATTTTTTAAATAGGCTCCATTTCGCATGTTTTTAGCTCTCCTTCAGATTCAATATGGGGTGTTTTTGATTACAGCTATGCTTAAATTCATCTTCTTGCTTCTACATTTTGTTTCCTTTCATATCACTGCTGAAAAATCCATCTTTCCCACATTTTGGTATTAGCTTTGATAACATCATTGAGCTGCCTTTTCCTAGTGATAAATATCTTTAAAGTTTGCCCTACTCACACTGATAAAACTCTCCCAGGCTTATTGCTGAATTGCCAGTAGTGCCGATTTTCAACATTAGTCCATTCTGATAAAGACAAAAAAAAAAAAAAATATTGTGTCAAAGAAGGAGTCGGAGCGACCTACTTAAAACCAGGGAGTTACAAAGTTACTGGGATATTTTTAAAACATGCTAAAAGCTGAATCTCCAGTTTCTGGTGTGAATCAGACGATTTCAAATTTCCCACTTCCTTCCCAGGAGTAACCCAAGTAAAGCAGTATGATACTTGCTGTTCCAGGATGGTTTCCAGACAGCCCAGTGCAAACTGGAGTAAAAAAAAAATGTTGGGAAGTTTTCACAGCCTTTCCCAGGCAGTTCCAGTCCTACCTGATCTGATTTTATCCCTTTGATTTCCCATTCACTTCCTTCCATCACAACCCTGCAAAGTGTACTCCAGTTTTCCCACCTTAAATCCAACCCTCTTGACCTTTAAATAATGCAATGGATTTTTCTCCTTCCTGAACCTCAAAAATCTTGGAAAGTGGGATCTGGCCTCACTGCCTGTTCCTTGATTTCTTTCTAGGGACGATTCTTTTAATTTGTTTAGCAGCACAGGATTCTTGCCTTTAGTTTTCACAGCTTTTGAAGTAACTGCTGAGAACACTTCAGTCTCCTCCTTGGTTAAAGGCAATGGGGATGTCTCAGCTGGCCTTGCTCACTCTGGGGACTGAGCAGGATGAGAGTTCAATATTCAAACAGTAATTCTGCTCTTTTTCCTCTTACTTCCCTTTCCTTTTGCCTTCATCCTTGCTTTTAACCTTTTCTTTCTTCTCTTTTCCTTTCCACCCTTCTCTCCCTTTCTCCCGCCCCCCCACCATGGATAACTTGTAACAGGATGATTTCACAGCTTTCTACAAATCTGAATACTGATATAACATTTAACAGAGGCCTCTCAAAAAAAAATCAACCAAACCAAACCAAACAAACCCCAACCAACCAACCAACCAACCAACCAACCAACCAACCAAAAAACCAAAAACCCCACAAACAAAAAAAAACCAAAACCAAACCAAACCAAACTAAAAAAACAAAAAACAACCCCATAAATAAATAAAACAGCAACAACAACAACAACAAAACAAAACAAAACAAACCCCCCCCCCAAAAAAAACAAAAAACAAAAAAAAAAAAACCACAAAAAAAACCCAAAAAAACCCCACAAAAACCAACCAACCAAACACATAAAACCCAAAACAAAAACCCACAGAGAAAACCAAAAAGCACCTCTAAACCAACCAATCAACCAAAAAATTGAACCTTGAAGCTCTGGTTTACTCCTGCACAAGAAACATCTACTAAAATCTATGAGTTTGGGAGTTGTTCCCAGTGAGCCCCATCGACTCTGTGGTTTTATATGATTCATCTTGGATTTATAAGAAAATCAGCAAGTGAGAGCTAAGTTTTTGTTAAGGCTTTTAAAGGGAGATGGAAGTACTCTGTTTTAAAAGGACATTAACCAGTCTGTCACTCCCCAAAGCTGCTGCCAGAGATCAGAACCCAGCCTCTACCCAGTACTTGGCTTTAAAGGCAGTTTGTGAGACAAGCACAGGCAACAAAGCACTGAAACACTAAAAAAACCCTGCCCCATATATTCCAATGGCTGTAAATTAAAACAACAAAAGAATAAAACTTGGAGGTGAGACTGGTTATTGAAACAATGTCTGCAGTTTCCATTTCTCAGAAGCCGTCAACATCATTTTCATGAGATTAATTTTCCCCTCCATAAAAAATAAAAAAATATTAGCAAGGTGCTTGTCTTTCCAAAACACTGTATCCATATTTCTCCACTGTGGATCCAAATCACAGAACACAGTGAAATCTCTGGAAAAAAATATTCAGAGCCTTTCCTTTTCTAAGGTCACAGTTAAAAGTAAACAATAATTTTAAGAGAAAGGTAATGTGCTTATTTCCTTTCCATTGTCATTTAACTAAATTCTTCCCAGCTTCCAAAAGCACTTCATTTAAAATTAAATTAAGGTCAATTAAAACAACAACAACAACAACAAAACCCCCAAACAAACAAACAAAAAAGGAAGGAATAAAGATGAAAACAGAGAGATGTTCATGACTGTGCTTCTCATAGAGATTTAGATGGGCACATCTGTGGGTAGAACCTGGATCCAAATCAATCACTGCTATTATTCTTGAGTGTTTGAGAAAATCTGGGCAGGAATTGGAGGTGAGGAACTGAAAGAATATTGAAATAAATGTATGGATTTATACATACCCAGATCATTGAATCACTGTAGTTGGAAAATACCCCCCAGACCATCAAGTCCAACCATTCCCCCAACACCACTGTGGTCACCACTATATCCTGTCCCCAAGTGCCACATCCACAGCGTCTCTGAACACTTCCAAGGATGGTGACTCCAGAATGGCACAGAGGAGTCGAAATTCCACTTTAATCACTTTATTCTAAGGCGATGAAATGAGTCAGTTAATTCTACTTTTTTTAATCACACAGAAATGACAATCAATGCCTTTGTAAATGGCCTGAAAAGCTGAAGATAGAAATTGTGCTCTAATATTAATGATCCACATTCACAATGGGCAGAAATTGTTTCAGCTTCATCAGCTTCATTGAATTTGGGCCCATTCTGCCCCCTCAACTATTGCTACACAATTTGTGCATGACATCAAGTTCTTAATATTGTAAGCATAGTATTTTAATTTTTTTAATACCCACAGGTTTGTTTGCACTTTATAAAATAAAAAAAAATAAGTAAAAACTTTGAGTTGGAGGAAGAGAGACTTGTTCTTAACTATTGAATCCCAACATTAATAGATTGATGTTGTTAAGATGCAGTCAGTCCAGTGTTTATAGCACTTAGTTATAATTCAAATTATAACAGAAAGTAAATTAAATATGGATCATAAGTATTTGCTGTGCATATTATTCATCCATATAATGGCACTTTACACCTGCCCAATGAAAAATTTTAATAAAAAAAATAACAGAATGTTGGGTCACAAATTTTAGCTCAATAAAAAGCTCGAGCATACAGTTTGTTTTGTGAAATAAAGAAATCTTAATGGTGGGAAGATTTCTTCATAGCCCCTCCTCGACCAAAAGACGACTTTTTAACAGGAGAGTGCAACAAAATACTTCACCATGTCAAACTGAACAGATTATTTTCCTTCTGTGAATTCAGAAAACCAGCTCATAAACTTTTAAAAAGAAGCTAAATTTACAGTACTTATTCCACTGATCTCTTGTTGGGTAGTAAAAATAGGCTGACATTAAGCTGGGGGCTACAACACCACGAGTAATATTTAATCATCCCTAAATCAGTTTTTTTAGCTTATTTTGTTGATTCCTGTTCTCAAAGCAAACATAGAGACTGCAGAGCTGGAACAGTTTTTGCTTTTCCATCTCATGGGGTAATTCCTGGGCTTTCAGTCCGAAAGTCATGTTTGATGTGTCCTGAACTGGTGCAATTTTCATTTGTTCCTTCTAGAATAATCTTGATGGTTTTAAACCTCAGATGAACAAGTGCAATCAGGCAGGGGAGGATCAGCCCAGACACTTGCAGACACCCACAATTGGTGCATCTCTCTCCTACCAGGGCACCTGATCAGTGTGTGGAGACCCAGACTGTGAAGTCAATGAAATTTGGAGCATGATTCACCCCAAGCCATCCAAACACACTGCTTTAGATGAGAGCACTTGGTAGCACTGAGTTATTGAGAGCACTGATATAAAGGGCTTTAAAATGACCAGCACAGACCTAATCACCCACACTGAGATGAATCCAATCCCTGCTCTGGCAAGGCAAAAACAGATTGAAATTGAAAAAAAAAAAAAAGAATATTTCTTCTCAGTCTGTCAATCCAGCAGATTTTTCTACTTTTATATAATCTACATGTTTTATACAATCTATCAGACTTTCATATTTGTGCAATCAGGTGATGCATTTTCAGTTGCTTACATGTATCTTTCAATGAAAAGTTGTTTTGTTTAGCAACACTTCAGTCATCTACCTGCACAGACCAAAGAGTAATGTTTGCAGTGATTTTCTGGAGATGCATAATACAAAATCAATCAACTCAGAAGAAAAGGCTGTGTATTATTTATTCAAATCATAGCAACTGTGATGTAGTGGCCTAGTCTTGATGTGTTACTGAATCTCTTCTCTTATATGGCTCCTGTCAGTATGACTTCTGCAACAGCACTGAGTAGAGAATAAAAAACACACTCACGGCCATGAATTTATTTGTTTGTATCTTGTTTTCAAGAACTGATTTCCCCCTGAGTTACAGATCTCAGAGAACCAAATGAGAGTTTTAAACGACTAAATAAGAGCATTTCAATAATTCCTTCAGCATTTCAACAAACTCACCAGTTTCAGAGAGCAGTTTGGTGGCTTCCAGCACCTTCTCAGTGTAAACCCCAGTCTCGTAGTTCTCCATCTCAGCGTTGATGATGTGGATGACTCTGGCAGCCCGGCCCCGGATGGCGCCCGCGGTTCTGTCCAGCGTGTCCACGTCCCCCTCTTGCAGGGCAATCACACACTTGTTCACGTCTTCCAGGATGTGATTTTCTGGAATTCAGGTTACAGGATGTTGGTGTTAGGTTTGCTCCTTTTTCACTCATAGAATTTTTCCCCGTAACTTGCTAGAAGACTAAGTACTGGCTGGTTATGGGCGTTTGACCAAAACAAAGAGGTGGCCAGAAGTCAGGAGGGGGAAGATCACATGAGTTTTGGGCAGGTAAAAGGAGAGGGCTGGGGGCAGTTGCTCTCTTGCTCTCAACATCGGAGAGAGGATGGCTCTGCTTGAGGAGTTCACTGTCACCAGAAAATCCAGCCCTGGGAAATCTACCATCATCTGCTGGCATGCCTTGGAATTCTGCCCTCAGGGCTGCTCTTTTTGCTACAGTGTGACCCTGCACCCTCCTGCCCTGCTGGAGACATCGTGCCCTACCTGCTGGGGACACCCTGCCCTTGCCCTGCTGGGGACACCCTGCCCTTGCCCTGCTGGGGACATCCTGCCCTGCCCTTGCCCTGCTGGGGACACCCTGCCCTTGCCCTGCTGGGGACACCCTGCCCTGCCCTGTCCTGCCAGGGACACCCTGCCACTCCAGCTACCAGGACTTTCCACCGTTCCGGCCAGAGTACCAAGATCTTGGATTTTGAGTCCAAGATTCCTCTAATTGAGGTTTTTTTCCTTTTCAAAGTCCCGTGGCAGAGCTGGAAAGAAGAGCGGATCTCGCAGCTCGGCCTTGAAAGGTGTTCATTAAGTTTTTTATCTGAAGGTCAGCTCACCACCTAACACCAGGCTTAGCACACTGGAAAACACTGCTGCCAAGAGCTTGAGACCTGGCACCAAAGGTCTCTTAAGGACTTCTAACCCAATTAACTCTTGAAACGTACTATATTTACAATTTTGTACCAATAATTATTACTAATTCTAGACACGCAATTTTTTACATCACCTACATTCTACTAATGTCTTTGTGCCACTGTCACAGCAGCAGATGGAGTAGAAGGAGAAGAACTTAGGACACCGCCCAAAATTCTCCATCTTGCCTCTATCTACTTCCATTCTAAAAACCCAAAACTACAAATTTTCACCCTGTGACAAACTAAACTATTATCTAATTTAAAATTTTGTTGTTCTCTTTTCATCCATAAGTGTTGGCAATTTTTCCCACGGGCTAAGGTCAAAGGCAATGCTTTCCTGGGGTCCTGGCAGGGGTCCTGGATCCCCCAGGGCAGTTTGAGGGGTTTTCCCCGTGCCCTGGACTCCAAAACCATGAGATCAAACTGCCCCGGGCTTTATGAAACAAAGCCCCCTCAAGGTCCTGGGTTTTGTTTAGTATTAATGTTGTAGTTGTTGCTGTTTGTTTGCCTTATTATACATATTAGTAAAGAACTGTTATTCCTATCCCTGTACCTATGCCTGAAAGCCCCTTTGATTTTTCAAATTATAATAATTTGGAGGGAGGGGATTTGAATTCTCCATTCCAAAGGGAGGCCCTGCTCCTCCCTAGCAGATACCTGTCTTTCAAACCAAAACACAAATACAGCTCATTCGGTTTCACTCTCCCTCACTGCAAAGCTTACTGATTTGGCCAAATGTCAGTATGTTAAAAAATTGCTATCTACCTTTATCCAGGCTGCAAAACAAAAGCCCTTTTCTGATATTGTCACATAATATAAAAATCTCTGTGATATTTATCTTTAGTAGGGACTGGGCTACATCACCTTACCTCTACTGTGCGTCCCAACCTGTAATTTCTTGAAAAGCAGTCACATTAATTTCAAACATGACACTGAATTTTATCATAATGAAATTGTAATTAAAATTAATGCAAAAGGGAAAGCAGTCAAATAATTTGTAGATTCTCTAATAAGCATTTGGGCAATTTTCTGAAGGTGAATTTACACTCTCCTATAAATGTTTATTATGTTTGGCTCATTTTTGCTGAAGTAAGTCAGAAAAGAAAATAAATCACATTGAAAAGACAACAGCAAATGGCCTTTGTAGACAGCACAAAACCTGGGCATGAGCAGTTCATCTCCCTCACTCCATCTATGCCAGAGAATAGGCTGGGAATTTCTAATAACACACACTTATAATTACATGTGACTTGGCCTAATCTGAAGCAAGAGGTGACAATAATGACTCTGCTCAGAGGAGGTGATATCAAGCACCTTTATTGGATTCTTGGGAGATGCATTGTTATTTTTCTGGCTCTGAATCAGGCCATCTACTCCCATGTGCTGCAGTATCAGAATTTATGCAGTATTCTCACATACAAATTATGTGAAAGCATGAAGAAGGTCAGGCATTGTTTCTCTGCAGTCAGTAGAGTCAAAAATAATTTCAGTAAGACCATGAATTTCATATTTGATCAAACTCACGCTGAGAAACTCGGTGACTCTGAACAGCAACTTGATTTTCTGCTAGACACCTCTAAACTGAAAATGAAATGCTGTTCTTTGTAGTAGTAGTAAAACAGAATTAATCAGTTCACCAACTGTTTTTTGTTAATTATCCTTTGCCACTAAAAAGAATGACTCACTAATCTTCACAGTCAAAAATTCCAAGGTTGGATCATTTGAGGTTTTCAGAAATGTTTTACATGATGTCGAATTTTACACTGCAACAACTTTGGATGGAAACTCAAAATCCCCTGAGCTGTGAATCTGAGTAACTTGCAAGGCAAAATTCTTTGTTTAAAACACTTTCTACTCAGAATGAAAAAGCAGTGCTTTGTCAAAATTTTTCTTCACTGTTTCCACTTCACCCTCATCAACTTGCTTTTACCATGGCACAGACAAATTTTGCCCAACAAGAAGCGATATATGAATTTGGACAGTGCATTTGAAACATGAACTAACTTCTTAAAATTATGGCCAGCTTTCATCTGGTAGCCACCATATTATTAAAACATACCATCAAATGTGACAGCCAATATGAAGAGGAGGAGGTGTCATTTCAGGAGGTACATTTAACCAGATAGTGGCATATTGAATGCTTCACTGGTTTAACATCCAAAAATAAAAGTACTCTGTGTAAGCTGAGGCTTCCAAGCTTTACAGTGAGAGCAACAGGCTCTCTTTTTCCTCATGTTTAACAGAGATGTCTGTGCAAAGAATGAGGAAAAAAGAATCTAAATTTTTCAGAAATAATTCTTCTTGGCTGCCTTGGAAAGTCTGCATCTAAGTGAAAACTTTGCTTAAAGGAATTAAGATTTAGAGAAAAAGAAATTTGGAAATCCATCATCCATTCAAATTACTGCTGGTTTATGGATACAAGCACTTGGAGTAAGCAAAGTCCTCAAACAAAGAGGGAAATGGCCATTTGAGCCAGATTTCCAATTCTGGCATGGGTCTGCAGTTTACAGCTTTGTCATCCCTTTCTCTTAGAACTAGTTCTGCCCAAAGGTGTTTATCAGCTTCAAATCTCAAATAAAAATCAATGTGCTCCCATATTCCAAAGAACCCTTCTATTCAGAGAGCTCATTTTCATTTTCTTGCCCTGGCTTGCAGGAAACACTTGCAGGGCTGTTGAACAGAGGAGTGTAATTAACTAAACCAAACCATTTCCCTATTAATAAGGGTAGCAGGATACAAACAAACAAAATAAAGAGGACAGAAAAAGAAAATTAAGGATTTTTTAAAGGATAAATATTTTTTTTTCAATATTTTATTTTCTCATGAACTTCTTTTGGAAAATATAGGAAATATCAAGGAAAATAATGTAGAATGAAACCTAACATTTTGGCCAGACTGTCTCATGAAGTTTGGCTCTTCTGAGACATTTGAGTAAGCAAAGCCCTTTTGGCACACTCTGTGTCCTTACTCACAACAATGAAATTCATCCTTCTAAGCAAAATAGTAAAATGAGTTTTCTGCAGCAAAAATTGACACAAGGCACCACTTTGCAACTACAGCATTCACTGGATATGATCAAATGATAACAAGACACTCTGCCACAGGCTGCAGCACTTTACCAGAGGGATGGAGTAAAGACTGAGACCCAGGGTCAGTGTCCTTCTCTTCTCCATCCTTTCTTTACCCTCCCAACCCAAACCATCCCGTGATTCTGTAAAGTTCACCTTTCCTCCTCTTGCCCACAACTCCACAAGGATTCCAACAATTTCTACAAATACTCTCAGCCTATAACAGGCCTGGAACACATTTTTAGAAGGTGGCCAAAATCCTACTTTGTGCCTGAGTTGAAACAAAGCTTCTCTAGGAATAGAAGCACAAACAGGTGCTATTTTCTGGGAGGTGAAGAGCCAACCATTACTACCAGGGATTAATTAACATGTCGGGGTTTGCCCTACTGAGTGCAGAAGATCAGCATTCCAATACAGACAGACTAATGGATTAATGATGCTTTAGTAATTAGAGCTTTTATCCACTCTGACCCAACACCTTAATTTAGGAGTATATTTTTAGGAAAGTCTCTTGACTCTAGTACCTGAAACAGAGAGGAAATCATCCACTGAAGTGATGTCGTCGACAGCCTCGGTGAGAACTCGCACCTGTTTCTCCCACTGGTCCTTGAACACGTCCATGTTGTCCTGGGCTACTTTGCTCTGGGGTCTGGCAGCCAACGTGAGGGCAGCATTAATAACCTGTTAGTCAAACCCATTTGTTAGAGGGGGAGTAGCAATTTTTTTAAAATTTATTTTTAGGTTTTTTTCCAAGGGAAAGACCAAAGAGATTATGGGCTGTGTTAAAGATACAGCATTCCAACCCATTTGATATGAAGGGTCTCAAGATACTTTTTTCATAGTTTGTGGAAATCAGGCAACAATCTCATGACAAAGACAAGGCTGTGCTCTTCTTCTAAGAGCTAAAAGACTTCTCAAGTGCTTTTTAGCAGGAATCTTCACTCACCTGTGGGCACAGACTATCAATCTGCGTGGCTGCCATACGGACCAACTTCACACCTTCTTCATTGTTGGAGATTGAACAGGCCAGATTTGCAACCTGCAATGAAGTCATGAAATCATCAGGATGAGAATCAAGTTTTAGGCAAGTGAGCCATTTTATGCCTTTCTCTATTCTTATTAAGCTCTGCCTGAAACAAAAGAATTTTTTACAAGAGGAATAATACATCTTCTGTGCTGGTGAACAGAAACCCATGTAGATTATTTCCTTGCCAGCAAACTGAACTACCCATCCTCTTCAGATTTTTCTCAGAATCTTCCTTCACTGTCAAGTATTTCCCATCCTCCTCTACAGCTTGAAAATTATCTGCTGAGAAGTCATATAGGGAATGCAGAATATCCAGAGATTTATTTGTACATCTCCTTTTCTCAGTTTCTTTTTCCTCTTATGAACTATATTCATTATTAATGTAGGTAATCAGGCTCATCCATACACTCTGAGCTTGGCAAAAGGAAGGATTTTTTATGTCCTAACACACAGAATCATACTTTTAAACCCATAATCAAAACTGATACCTTCACTGATAGTGGGCAGTGAGATATCTCTCAAATATCTTCATTGTTTCTGATGGTTTTGTGCAGGTTAAAATAATTTTAATTTTCCGGTGGACTTGTTTATTTCTATGTGTTTGTCTGCCCTGCAGTAAAATATCCATTAGAAACAGTAACTTAGAGATGTGAAATAACTCTGTTGAAACCTTGTTCTGTAATATAGGTCTGAAGATCTCATTCAAAGATCTTTAAATCAACATTTACTTGCCTTGGCACAGTTTGGGAAGTCTGAACCTCTAAGACTGAAGGCTATTTGTGTAAGATAAAGACTTGGAGAGACACCAGAATGAGATCTAGAAATCAGACCACGTCTCCAGGCAGGGCAGAACTGCAGCTCTGTGCTTGGATTCAAGTGGAGGAGCATGTTCTCCCAGCTCTTCCAAAAAACCCATTCCCAAAAGCTTTGTGCCAACTCCATGAATCTGCCCTGGGTTTTCCAAACAGCAATTCATGTCCCAGTGCACACTGTGATAAATCACTAAGGTACATTTGAGGATGGGGGAATACAGGATATTTTTTAATCATCCAAGATTATGGCTCTTTATTCTAATCTTCATTAAAACAAACTTATAAAATTTTAAATATGCTTCCTTGATATTATTCACTGTGCCTGAAGGCACAGCTATCAGTTGGAAATTATTCATGAATTAGTTCAAATGCCCCATCCTTCCAATTTTCCTCCAGTCTCCCCTTGTGGTATTAATCTGTTCTCATCTGCAGTGCACATCCCTGCCTTAGCCCTGATCCATCTGTTCTGCATGGAACCTATTTCACTTCCAGTTCTGTGCAGCGTGGTTTGCATAAATCAGTGCACCAAAGCCCAGGCAAGAAAAGAACCCAAGGCTTCAAAGAGTCTTGCAGGCATTTCCTAGTCAAGATTTTATCATAATGTTGTGATTTTCATTTTCATTTCATGATGAGACAAATAAGTTGGTCTGTTTGTTAACAGCCTTACAGCCCTCGTGTCAAAAACATTCTCCTGAGCTGACATCTTCCAATTAATTTACCATTTTCTGTAGTCACTTTCTTGCACACATCAAACAAAACACTTTCATCTTCACCAGAAACAACAGCTAAGCAGGATAATATTTGCAATTCATTAACATGAGTGGAAATCACAGATTTTAAAAACTAGTAAATGATATTAAGTTTAGCAAGAGCCACCATCCTATATTGGAACTAAGTGGCTTTTCAGACCGCCCTTACAATTTGTGATTAGCTTGATGAGAATTTGTCCCAAGGCTTCAGATCTAACACTTACTTTTTTGCAGATAGAAATATGTGACTGAAGGGGGCTGGGTGTCATGAAATGGCCATCAAACTACAAAGCAGGTCTTTGAGTTCTTCTGGAAGGGAACAAAATAATCTGCAAAATAAAACTTATTTCTTCTCTGTGTCTTTTAATTACTTTTTAAATAGAATCTGATGAGATAATATTTGGATGTTACAAAGTGCCCTGTTTTTCTGAGAGGGATACAGACACAACCAGAGAAATCTCTTTTTCCCCTTCCTTTGTAAAATAGAGTTCAATACATTATTTTGGGTGTTACTATCAACACAAGTGTACAAATGTAACTATTGCTGCATTAAATATATATCAAAGAGCATTACAGTTATCTGTTTAAAAGAAATAATGATACACATCATGTATAACCCAAAATTTAATGGTTTCTGTGGAATATTTCAAGCCTTGCATAAATCTAGCCCTGCATCATCAGCAGTCAGGCAGCAAAACTATTCCACAATCCAGCAGGGAGTGTGCCAGCCTGCACCACAGCAAGATCTGATTATGTCAAATAAACATAGAGATAAGCAAATTCCACAACGGCAGATGCAATCTGGATAAAATTGAATTCAGCACTACCAACCTATGACTTTACCCAAAACTTAATTTTTAAAAGATGGCAAGAAATAGCCTTTACTTGCTCATGCCTGTGTTTCACTGCACGAGCATGGATCTGTGAAACAACACAAGTTTAGTTGCACTCAATCAGTGGATACCTCACTCTTTAATTACTTTGATTGACTTTGTTATCAAATACACAGTCAAGTCACCATCAATTAATATTCTTGGCACAGCAAGGTCCATATGCATGCTCTTACTTGATAGAAAGCACAAGGTACTTCCCCCTGCTTTAGCTTGTTATAAATTCAGCAACTTCAGATATTTTTCCTATCTAGAACTATGAATAAAAAAAAATAATACACGATTGCACCCCACTTAGCTGAGACATTGGGATTAGGTGCCAAACTGATCCTTTTGGACAATGGATAAAAAAAGGGAGGGGGTTGTTCCAGGTGCCTGGTTGACTCATCCTCTAGAGGTGTCTGGTTTATTATTTAAACTTAGATTACAGCTGCTCCTGGTGATTGTTGAGAAAGGTATTAGTGAAATAAAAGATAGTGCATTATAAGTTGTTTTGCATGAGTATATTTAACAGAACATGTTTTGTGAAGAACACAGACACTTTTGAGGGTGGGAATTTCCTTAACGTGCCACTCCTGAGCTGGCTGGAGCAGAGAGCTTGGGAAGGAGAATAAAAAGGCTGTGTATTAGTGCAGCTACCAATTTACCAAAACTTTGATTTGAAGCCTTTACCTTTATATTTCAAATGCTCTGTCTCCACCAAAGCATTGAAAGGAAAGTTTCCTGAGAGGCTATGGAAGCAACCAGGTAGTTAATTTATTTTACTTTTTTTTAACTGTTTACTAAGTTCCTTGAGCACACTGAACTCACACAGTGCCTAAACAGAATTTAAGACTGTATTGAGATCAGTGTGAACTGCTTGGAGAGTATTTATATCAAGGAACACGTTTTAAATACCAGAATCAATGAACTGTGAATCATTCTCAAAAACACGTGGAGAACTTAATCACAGTGAAACTGCTGTGTAGATGAACATCATTGTCCAGAATTTCAGGTCTGCTAAGCTGCTCTTCCACCATCAAAACAATTGCTGAACACCTTAAAGCTGTCCTTGTAGAGCAGGGAGAGGTAATGAGCAAGAAGATAAACATCCAGCTCCAGTGATGCTGCATTTTTGTGCAATCAACAAATCCACTGAACCAATCCTAGAACTGGGGATGTGAAAAAGCAGGAACCAACTCCTCCATACTAATTTCTATCCATGGCACTGATAGCCCACATTTCTGCACCTGGCCAGTCTCTGTCTTTAATCATGCAAGGAGTTCTATTAGTTTCAATTATTTAAAATACTTACAGGATTAGTTCCTATAAAATTTATCTGTCTGTATTTTTTTTTGTATTTCAGCCCCAGTTTCCTGCTGGATTGGCATGGGGAATGACTTTGTTTCTAACGCAAATTTTTATTACTCTTTGTGGTGACCTTAGAACAGGAAAACTTTATTCCTGCCACAAAATTGCACTCCAAACTATAAAAGTAATCAAGGATCTTTCATATCAATTTACTTCATTTTTACACTGATTAAAATCTGGTGTAGTTACCTTTCATTGTGGTTTTAAATGGCATTATTTCCACTTCTCACTTGAGCCCTGTCTTATTAAAGGTAACTATGACTATCAAGAGGTATTGTGCTCTTCTGACTACCAAAATCCATTGTCTTCTGGTTCAAAATTAAATTCAAAGATTTAACATGGCCTTTTGGAATTCAAGTTAAGTCTAAAGGTCCAAAAGAAAAATCTATTCCTTAGAACAAAAATGTATAAAAAGGGAGTAAAATAAGCTACATCAAAAGAGCAATAGCAACGAAAAAGCTGCAGATATATACTATTTTTTAACATTTTCATTTTATTCTTTTTTTCTCACCATAAATTGTTAGAAGAAATGATACTGAAAAAGCTCTGTTCAGCTTCCCCAACCATTTCACCATTCAAAGGTAGAGAACGAAATCTATTTCTACCTTAGTTTCTTAGTTTTCCATATTTTTTGTAAAAATGTGATTTCTTCTTAAAGAGTTTTATTCACGTTTTTCTATTTATGTAATTTATGTTTTCACTGTAATTAACTGGTGGAAGTAATAGGAAGAGAAAAAAATTGCAAAAAATTATTCTTTATTTAGGAAAATGCAAAGCAATTTACACAAACCCGAAACACTGGTGAACTTATATGTCCACACCACACATTTGAGAAGCTGAAACTTTTGGATGATTCAGCTTGAGTTGAAGTTTGGTTTAAGTCGGAGACTTCTGCAGCACTCACAGGGGACTAAAGCCAAGCAAATAATCAATTATCATGTTCAGCTGATGAGACGTAACTTGCTGAGCTGTGGTGTCTCAACTATTTATAATTATTTATCCATTCACTTAGTAATTTATCCAGATATTGTTTCAATCTCGGAATCCTTCAAAATTCTGACATATATTAATGTTGGTACTGCTGTAGGCAGCCCAGTGATATTCATGGAGCCACAAATAAGAGATTTTTTTTCTAAAGGAGAGCAGAGTTGAAGCCAAGTTACCCAGGATCTTCAACTTATTTATCTTTGCTGTACTCACTCAAGCATTCTATTATGAGCAAAACTCTATTTATCACTAGACAGGATGTTTTTGCACATACACAAACAAGTGCCAAAAAAAAATCAAAATGTCACTGAGAGTACACATTGCAGCAGATTCCTGTTCCTGTTCAGGCACTGCAGTGCCAGCTTGTACTGCCATGAAAACATTAGACTGTGGCCTCTCCCTCACAGCCTACTCCATATGGCATGGAGGGAACCTCATACTGGATAATATGGCCAATTTTCCCTCATTTATATTAACCAGTCACTTCTCTAAACAAGAGATGGATTTTTAAGTTAACCTGTACATATATTTTGCATCTGTTAAATAATCTACTGCATGCAAAGCAGTAAAAAAGGGCATTTCTTTTATAAATTAATAATGCACTGATTTACCGAGTTTGATGTTTGCTTTGAAAATTTCTAGCACCAAACCCTGAACATATTTAACAGGAGATTGGTACCAGCAGGATGTTAGAAAGCTACAGAACACTTCAAGCACAACAGTTGAATGTTTTATTTTGTGTCTTATATGCTGCCCACTGAACCTATGAAAACCTCTTTTCACTCTCAAAAGGTCAACAGCATTTTCTCTCATACTCACTACAGGAATGAGGCTTTTTCACTCACTCCAACTCCCTCCAGACTTGCTCTGTATCAGATTTAGTTGGAAGAGCTGTAAAAGATTTCTCCTTTTGGTAATGTTCCAAGTACCTCAGCCTTCAATAAATTCTGTGGGTCTTCGTCTGAGATTTCTGATGGAAACCTAAGAGCGTTGGGAGCCTCATGTGTACAGAAAGCTCAACTCTAAATGAAAAGATCCTAATTTTAGACTATTTCTATGAAGTGTTGTTAAATCATTCTGAATCTCCTTCATTTTCCAGGACCATTCTGGTGCATGCCACAATTATGGATGGAATAGGATTTTATTCCATCTACACAGGATGGAATAAAAGGGAGATCAAAAATGAAGTACCTTGAAAAGCCCTTGTACTTGACTATTTTCAAAACTGAAAAGAAGCCAACACTGACTCATGTTCAGTTATAGAGCTGCCAGTGAAGAACAGAAGAGAAAGGTAACATATTATGTTTGATCCTTTACTTTTAGTATCAGACAATAATAATGAATTCAGATATTAAAAAAAAAAATAGTGGAAGTAAATACTGTCTCTCCTTTCTCTTTACATATGGAATTTGATCACAAAACTGTCTTCCTGAAACAGGTCAAGTTTTTACACCACACTGATGGGCCTCAACTGTGATAAATGTGCCTGATTGCAAACTCCCCACTGTGTCTAAAGACCTTCTAGAAGAAGAGTGGGACAATCTCTGATTTTAGACCATCTTTCCAGGCCATTGTGATTTCTCAGCAGGATCATCACAAAATTCTCTACAGAAAACAGGAGAAAGCAATTTGATTAAAGAAAAAAGCAGGTGATTGTCTCAGGGCATTTGTCCAATTTAAACCTGAGAAAAATAATTCTGGAAATTATTTCAGTTTCACTTTTATTTTCTTTTTTAAGTTTTACTCAGGGTTTCAGTTTACTTTCATTTGTAAAATTATTCAAGCAACGCTGTTGGACACATGCAGTGGAGGACTGCCCAGAACTATCAGCTGCATTCTCAGCTGGAACCAATGGGCCTGACAGCAACTGCCCCAGTTCCTACCTGAAGACCCAATCTCACTATTAAAACTCCACATCTGTCAGGAGTTTTCTGTTCCACTGGATCTCTAAATTCAAGGACTTTAAAAAAGTGGGTGCGGATGTTAATCCCCAGAGTTGAAACCAGTGGAAATGCTTTGTGTTGTGACAGGAAACTCCCTTAGGAATTATGGATGATCCTCCCTTCTTTTCTTACGGGTGCATTTGTGAGCCATTCAGCTGGAAGAGAACTAAATGATAGACACAGTGGGGAGCCCAGAGATGAGGGCAGCAGGAAAGGGGTTCCCTCCTGAGGTTCACTCCCCCAGGGGTTGGGAAGAGGAATGGGCACTCAGCTTCCTCCCTTCAATGATTTGCTCACTACCTTGATGTAATTTCTGAGTTTTCTCTCTATACATGTGCACCCACTGCTGAAGAAACAAACAGCAAACATCTGGAGTAAGCCAAGAAGAAGAGCAGGACTTAGTTAAGACCAGATTTGTACTTTAATTTTAACTGGCCTTGAGCAATATAGCATTGCACTGATAGAATGCAGCGAGTCTTTCTCCTGCAGGAAAGCAGCTTGTAAAGGTGCAGGGGATCTGTTCCCTGTTGTTCATCTATTCAGGTGGATCATGGAGTAAATATCGTGTTCTAAACCACGCCACTCACATGATTGCTGAGTCTAGATAGCCTAGATAAAAGTGATTAATGTCATTTACTGACTTTCTGAGTTACAGGTAAAACTGCATTTTACATTGTATTGGTTCACACTTTTTTCTTCCTTTCACAGAGAGCAAAGGTAAAATGCCCAACTACAAGAATTCCTTCTGTATGGATGGGTCAGAGATCACAGACCCATATCAGGGCTTCTTCACCTCTGTTAGCAGGATTGGTTTATTTTTCTATGTAATTTGATAATAGGTAAAGGATTTCAGGATACTATTCCTCCAGTACTGATTGATTCACAGTGAAACACCAGTGAATAAAGAATGCAGAGGAACACAACAAAAACTACAGAGCTATCTCTGAAATGTCAGACACATTGTCACAGACAACAGAACCTTCACCTAACAGTAACTGTTACGTTCCAAAGTGTGCAAAATGCCCAAAAGAATTTCTTAGTCTGGTACATCAACAAAACTCAGGCTGTTTTGTGTATTAATCCTTTCTGGTCAATTTGCAACCATGGCCACTGCTACTAAAACTCATCCTGAATTATGAGCAATGCATCCTGAAATATCCAAGGAGCAGGAGGGCAGTTGTTGTCCTATGGAAACAAGATTTACAACACTGCAATGTGTGTGAGGCGATCCCATAAAGCAATTTTGACAACATACCCCTGGCAGTGCTGTAATTAATAGATATTAATAGCAAGTAGTTACCAAAGCAATCCATCTATCTAATAACAGTCCAGTATTTTGGCAAACTGCTCAGCGACCCTGGAACATGGATGCACGCCTGACTAGGCTGGGAGAATTAAATGTTAGTTATATTATCAGGGACCTATTTTGACAGCTGTTGAAGAAAAAAGAGGGGACTGTGTTGGAACTCAGGAAAGTTCAAGACATTAACAGAAGCTCTGAAGGCATTAACAGTGTGATATCAGACACCCCAGGGTATAAACAAAGCACAAATTATAATCACTGATCCCTAAAGAAACATAACTTGCAAGTTGGATAGAATCAGCTTTATTTAGCTGCCCAATGTGGATGGAGCTGAACTTGGCAGGGGATGCAAAGAATAATAAGAAGGGCTTGTAGAGGTTCATCAGCCAGAACAGGGAGGTCACAGAAAGTGCATCCCCCCTGACAAGCAAGACTGGCAAACTGGCAACAGCCCAGGAGAAGAAACTGAGGTACCCAACAACTTTTTTGCCTCAGTGTTCAACAGCAACCTCCTCCCAGAGGAGGGATTGCAACGAAGGGACTGGGGGATCAAAATCCCTCCTGCTGACAGAGAAATGAGGTGTGAGACCACCTGAGGAACCCAAACATGCACAAGCCTATGGGATCCAACGAGATGTGATGCCTTGGGAAGGCTGACCTGGAACAGAGACTGGACAGAGCTAGAGAATAAAGTAGATGTTTATTATAAGGCCTTTAGGATACACCTTGGGCAGCACAAGAGCCTGGCCAGGGCTACACCCAAGGTGGACCCAAAATAGTCACAAAACTGGTCACGAGGTGTAACACTTTTATAAGTTCTGGTCCATATTGGGGTTTAATTGTCCAATTACACCTTCAGGTTATGAAGTCCCATCCTTCTTGTTTCTCTCTTCAGCCCACTGATTTTTGTACTTTGGGGCCTGAAAACTTGTACTCATTGTCCTTGGTTTTCAGCAGGAAAAGGATTTGTTTTGTTTCCCTACTCTGTGAAGAGCTGACTGACACTTAATTATGAGGCTCAGAACTGCACCCCTAGGCAGCACAGAATCTGAAAACCACAAAAGCTAAAACTTAAGACATCAGATGCATCCCAGAGTCCTGAGGAAATTGGCTGATGCAGCTGCCAAGCCTCTCTCCATGACACTCCCAAATTCATGGCAGTCAGGGGAAGTCCCAGGTGGCTGGAAAAAGGGTAACATTGCTCCCATCTTTAAAAAGGGTTGAAAGGACAACCCTGGAAGCTCAGCCTCACCTCTTTGCCTGGGGAAATCCTGGATCAGATCCTCCTAGAAGCTCTGCTAAGACACATGGAGAACAGGGAGGTGACTCAGGACAGCCAGCACGGTTTCCCAGTGGGCAGCAGGCTGGGGGAGCCCCTCTGCCCTGCTCAGGTGAGACCTCACCTGCAGAGCTCAGCACAGAGAAGATGCCGACCTGTTGGTGTGAGTCCAGGGGAGAGCCACAGAAACAATCAGAGGGCTGATTTCCTTCCTAGGGGTGAGTGAAGAAATTTAATTTGGAGTGATATTTTAAAGGTTCACAAAATTCCATTCAGAGAATGACTGATTTTACACGAGCCCAGTTTTTGGGCATGAATAGTTTATGAAATGTTTTTACAATAATTTAGTAATGGCTCAACAGCAATGCAAAACTAAGTCATCTGCCCAGAACCAGAATGTGTAGACAAGGCAACAGAACTGGATGTTCCCTTTCCCACTCCTGTCAGCTTTAACCCCGGCATGGAGAGAGCTCATACTGGCTCAAAACATCATTTAGTTTACTTAGCAGCCCGTTTTCCTGCTAATAAATTGCCTTTTCTCTCAGAAACATGATATTTATGTGAATTATCCCTACAAAAGGAGTGTCTGACACCAAAAAACAAATATCCAGAGTATTTTGCAGAAAAGCTGTATGCTGATATGAGGTATTTTCCAAGTTTTGTATTATAAAAAATTAATCAGTCCATTATTCCTGACTTTTTGTCTTGTCCCTGTCCATCCTTTTTGTATGACCAGAAAAACGGATTTCTTAAATATAGTTGTTTACCAGCAGCTGCATTTATACCAGTAAGGCAAACACAGACCTGAGCACTTGCACACACTCATCCCCCTTTTTCAACTACAAACACAATCCTAGGCAGAGTTTTACCCTAAATTACCTCTTCTATATTACTCATGGTCTCTCTCATATCTATTAAAAAGATGTTGGCCAAAAACAGGGCACTGAGAAATCTCGATGTGTTCTTAAAGATATGACAATGGGGTGAGAAAAACTGCTTTTATATTAAGGTCTCTCCTCATCTGAAATGGGGAATACATAAAATAAACCCTGAAAAACTCATAAAATGAGCATTAATTATTCAATGTGCTGGGACACATACCCTCAAATTATAATTTCTCCTAATTTAAGACTGCACTCTTATGGGGTTTTGCATAGAATTTAGTTATTGTTGTAGTAAATGTGGAAACTTTCATCCTAGTTGTGAACTTAATCCATGTTCATTTGACTAAAAACTGCCTGAGCCAGTCTTACATTTTTGTCCCAGTTGTCACATGTTTGCAGTTATGTGTATGAAAGCTGATTACCTTTGCAAAGGATCATCATTAGCTGATAAACACCCAAAACCATTTCAACAAAACCCAGATTATTTATTGTGTATTATAGTGATGTTTTTCACTTTTTCTGTGGTTCCTCAAAAAAAAAAAAGTCATAAGAATGCAGCTCACACACAACTGGTTTTTAATAATGAGATTTTATATCAAGAGCTCTTCATGTGACTTTCAGCATTAAACAAAAAATGGAAACAAACATATATTTAACGAATCAATACTGACATCACAATTCTAAACAGAACTGCAGATACCTTTAATTCACTGTGCTTTGATTTATACTCCTCCTGTCATGTAGAGGTGAGAACAATAAGTCAATTGTCTTTGCTGTTGGTTTTAATGGCAATACCAGTACAACTTTGGGCTTTTTTGCAAATTGCCATTTAAAGGTAAGGGCCAGTAGGTCCATGAGGAAGCTGCAGAGAGTCTCTCCACCAGCCCACCTTACTAATTTTTTAAAGCTTTTGATTAATTTAATTCAAAGGAACAGAGAAGCCTCAGTGAAAATTAAATTCAATGAAAAATTTAAATTTAACGAAAATTAAATTTCAGTGAAAACAGGCAACTGTTTTGAGGGCACAAACCTTATTAGCCCCCTAATGCCTCCCTGAGGAAAGAGTTTACCTCATGGCCCACACTGGGGAATCTGAGCAGCTGAGAAATTTCTTCAAATCTGTGGGAAAAGCTTCACTTGGATCTGACACTTGACAGCAAACTACAGATCTCTAAGAAACCATGATTCATCCTCTCTGGTGTTTACAGAGCTGTTTGTCTGAGAGGAGAAAATCCTTCCTACTAAACCACAGCAGGAACTGCACACCTGAAGAACCTCTGCCTGGGAAGCCAGGAGAGTTTGGGTACATGGAATTGAAGATGTTTCAATTTGCTTCTGCAGGGCCTCCTGACCATTGGGATATGCTGAAATTAACATTTTTAACATCACCCTGGAGGTCTGAAACCCTGCACTGGGCCAAGGAGGAGCTCCAGCACTTTGGTTTCAGATTTCTGTAAGAACCTTTTGGTAAATCACCTTTAAAATTTATTAGGTGAATGAATGGTGAGAGTAGATTTTCCCCCTGTGTTATTGGGAAGTTATTCCTCATCACAGTACAGGTCATCATTTAGTTTTCCAAGAACTGTTTTTAGATTAAATGATTTCTGAGATGCCAACTTGAAACGGGAAAAAAAATAAAAAGAAAAAAAAAAAAGAAAAGAAAATGCAAGGACATATAAAACAAAGTGCAGCATTATTAAATCTTCTCTGACGCTGCTTTGAGAATTGATAATTTCACTCAATAATATGTCCAGGTAAGGTGATGGATGCTACCTGTATTTATATTTTATTAACCCACAGATTGCCCATCTGTGAAGCAGGTGGGGGATAACCCTCTGTCCTTTCAGAGCAGGCAAATGAGGTTTATTTATTTCAATGTTGGGATCACTGTGGCTAAGCCTGATTAATTTTACAGGAGAGCAGATACCACAGAACATCCATGTCTCTGCACTGATATTAACATAACATTGCCACAAGTTGTGGAAATCAGAGCCAAAAGGAAACCTGAGAGATGATGCTCCTGTCTGAATCAGCAGGATCAGCTGTGCCTCAACCACTGCTGGCAGGGGTTTGTTTCACTTAGAGCCTGCATTGATGGCAACTGTATGGATTTCTGTACATGGAACGTTTAATCAGGGAAAACAAACTGCAGCAGTGTGTGAGGAGGTCAGATTTACTGCACCCACTGCAAGGAGTGGGCACCAGTCTGTGCTCAGGGCCCATTCAAATGTATAGTGAGAGATTGAGTAATGACAGCAACAGGAAAATTTAAAAAAAAAAAAACAACCCAGTAAACCCCCTCTGCACATTTCTCCTTTGGAGACTCATTGTGAGCTAAACTAGGTTTGGTCTTTTCAAATTTGTGAGGGAAGAGAACAAGAAAAAAATCACATTTACCTACTGTACAGCAAGAATGTTTGCATCCACTAGGACTATTTTTGCTTAGAATAAATTCACAAAACTTTAGGACCTTAAAAAAAAACCAACAAAAACCAGCCTCCCCCCAAAAACCCACAAAACAAAAACAAAACCAAAACTCCCAAAACAACAACAAAACAAAACAAAAAAACCACCACCAACAAAAAAACCCAAACCAAACCAAACCAAACCAACACAAAAAAAAATCAAACAACAACAACAACAACAACAAAAAATCAAAAACCGAAACCACTAAACCAAACCAAAACCCAAAGAACCCTTAAAATGGGATATACCAAGAAGATACCACCAGTGGAGGTGACATTTTAAGCTAAAAAAAGTTTTGATATCCTTTTATACTGGTCTTTTTTTGCATGTGCATTTCTGTGCTTGGAATATGACCCAAAGGATTATTTGTTGAGTCTAAAAAATTAATCTTTTAAATTAAATTGCCACATGTTACCCAGGTTCTTACAATATCTTTATGCACTTGGAAGATCAAAGAAAAAATAAAATGAAAACATATCTTTGAAGGATTTTTCTTTCTCTCAGAGAACTTTGTGCCATCAGAACAGGTGACATGCTGGTACTCTGATGTGTTTAATGTGTCGTTATTGCTGTCTCCACTCAGATGTCTGTAACAGCTCAGTCTCCCCAAACAACACAAAAATAATAAGTTCTGATCACTATTCATGTTATTTAAAGTGGATTGCAGTCAACTCAATTCTACTTATCGGAAAAGCACTCCCTGTTCTTAGTGTGAGAAACAGCAACAGAAGCCCTGAATACATTTTAAAAAGTTAGGAGATTGTAAATATGAATTCTTTAAGTTATGTGAGTGAGAGCAAGAGGTAAAGGGGGTTCAAGCTGGCACTGAGAAAGCTCTTTATTTGCAGCTACAAACAAACAATTCAGCACTTCCACAGTAAAGCTTCTATCCATTCTCTCACTCAAGAGTTCTGAAGTGCAGACACAAACCCCATCAAGCCTCACAGGAGGTGATGAAGCCTCTCCACTCAATCCATCCCCTGGGACAAAGCTGGAGATCCTCAGCTCGTGTGGAGCAGCAGAGCTGCAGGGATTTACTCCAGCCCTGGCTCCTGGAGAACACTCTGGCCAATGAATTGTAGCTCTGAAAAACTGAGGTAGAAATGAATTCCACAATCAATCCACCAACAATTCTCAAATGTTTCTGTGTTTTCACTTCTCCACCTGCACAGTGGCATCCCAGAAATGTTCAAGACACTCTCTGTAGGTGTGTCTCTGTAGTGCTACCCCATGTATTGAAATTAATAATAAAATAGCATTTTCTAAATGTGACAACTGATCACCAAAGCTTTTCCTTCACTGGCATGAACAAAGCCTGATTTGTTGGTCAAAGAGCATGTCATAGTCTATAAGAAAAATTGTATATACTACTACTAGAGTAGAAATCATGAGTAATGTATTACATAAACACATCAATCCTATATCCTTTTATTCTTCTAAGCCACAACTCTTTAATGGTTAATGTGTTATGCATTCACTGAACAGCCATCAGCATACATTTGCACTACCACAAACTGGAATTTATTCATCTAGCTGCACAGAGGGATTTGTTAGTTATTGGGGGTCAGCGAACACAGCTTTATAAACTGATACTGAACAGGAAGGAACTGCAATAGAATGAAGCCAGAATAACAATAAGATAAAGAGTCAGGTGAGTATTTTGTGCTTCAGCTCTTAAATATACTTTTTTTTCTCCCCCACTGTCGGGGATGAAAAATAATATATATATTAAAAATATTTATTTATTTATTTATTTTAAATCTTTACTTTCTTTCCATTTCTATTTTGTTTATCTTTTTAAAGCCCTTGACAGCTGCCCTGCTGACAGCCTCCTGCCAGCTGGAAGGGCAGGGGAAGGAGCAGAACCAGAGCAGTGACTGTGGCTGAGCCAAGCGTGTGACAGGGGTTCCTCCCAGAGACAACAGGTCCCACATGGCAGCCAGGGCTCCAACTCCTCACTGCTAAAAGCTTCAGTCCTACCTTTTCCTCTCTGTCTTTCTCCAAAAATGTGATTCTGATATATCAAATTATTGGTTCTTTCTGTGTATTTTGCATTACAGGGTCACCTGCCACAGGAGGATTAATCCTGATTTTGCTGGTGTGAGTGACAGGAGAAATGAGCTCAGTGGTTTCGTGGTAACAGCTGTTGAAAATGTTTATTTGAGTCAGTTCAAGGAAATCAATTCCATTTCTGAGGCAATGGAAATAAAACTTACCCTAGGCAACTCCCATCTGAGAAACCACCTTTTATGAGGGAATGACAGACAAATTGTCTGCAGGATATTAACTGCTACTTACACCAACATTACACTGCAGTGTTAAGAAACACATCAAGAAATGAGAAATCACCCAGAACTGTGTGGCAACACAAGAGTGATATTTGAAAAATATAACACCACATACCTCAGTAAAGCCATTCAGGATTATTTAAATATTAAAATTTCAAACAAACAAAAAAAAAATCAATTTATAACTGAGGTCAAAATTCCTAAATTTTTGTTTCCTGGCTTTCAAAACCTAGTATCAATACAGGCAAATGGACTTGTGCTGAGGATATTTGAACAGGACAGAAACTGAGAAAACACTGGTGTATTTAAGATCAGCATTACTCATTTCAGAAGTTCACAGAGGAACAGCTGATTTTCACGTTCTGTTATTCCCAGCTTAGGCAAGCATTCAATTTGAGCAGGGAGCACAAAGGTGATTTAAATTTAATATCTCGATCTCATTTCAAGAGAAAGGCTTAAACGCAAACACAGTCAAGTTGAAAGTCTCAATGTTCTACTTGAATTCACACGATTTATGGCAGGGGAAAAACAACCCTGCAGAGTTTCAACAGCCTGAGAAATGCTGGTTTCCTCTACATGGTCTAGAGGAACCCAAATTCAGACTACAGACACTCAAACTAACATTTGACACTCAGAGTAACATTCAACACTCCAGCCAACATTGGACACCAGCATTCAAACGAACATTCCAGCCAGGAATAACTCTTCCTCTGAAAAATCCTAAATATGAAACAGGGCAGATCCTGCCTTCATCTCCAGTGGTAAAATTAGGCACACTGGACTGAACTCATGTCCTTACCCTGGATTTACACAGCGCAATTGAAGCCCATCTTCAGTCCTCAGTCAAATGCCAAATACGCTGCTGAGAGGGCTCAAGTGGCAGTTCTTTCTCCTAAGGAACACTGTTCAAATTGGAATTCAGATGCCCAAATATGCCAGTGAAAGCTTCTCGAGTATTTTGAAGCATTTTTATCCATTCCCAGAATCACTCCTTAGCTTTAGTGGGCTGTTCTTCTTGTTAGAAGTGTACTCATGTATTAACCAAAATCCTGTTTTTCCTTTAATAAATGGTTCTTTTCCTCAAGGTATGGAAGCCTCTATTGCCCATTTTTCTATATATTCACCTCAGGATATGCAAATGTGACAATCTTGTGCTCCTTCCTCTGTGAGACCCGTATCCAGATTGATTATATTGCTTTGCAGACCCAGGTCAGTGTATGAGACCACAAGGATTTCATAAAACTCCCTAAATATGGGTGGAAACAGAACAAATGCCAATACCATGAGCTTCAAGCAGTTCCCTGAGAGTTTTTTAATAAGATATCTAATCTTTACTTGCAGAACAGGAAGTAAATTTGTTAAATTAATTAAATAACTTAATATTTATTAAACAAAATTTCTCATTTTGTCTGCTCTGAGGGAAAAACTTTCCTTTGTAGAGGGGATAAGCCAATTAGAAAATAATTCCCACCCAACCCCAGTAATAAGTATTCCATCCAACTTGAGAACAATTCATGAGGATTTTGGAGTGGATGTTTCTTTTCTGGACTGCAGCCTGTTTTCAAATTAACCAGGAGAATAATCCTCCTTAATATTTACTGATAGCCCACCTGCTGCTATCAATTTTCTGCTTTTAACAAGTTAAAACCTCATGTCCACTGTAAAAAGATAGATAATAATGTGCCTGGTCTAAATTGGGAGAGCATTTTAACTTGGCAGTGATGTCTCAATCTGCATTAGTCTGTCAACAAAACAAAACAAAAAAAATCTCATGACGATGAATCAGAGACAATAACAATTGTAATATTTTTCCTGCTGCTGCATTATTTTTTCCAAGCTAATTCCACATGTCAGGAGGTAATGAAGGGCAATGTAATTCCAGGAGAGAGGCTCAGCTTCTGTCTATAATATTACAAATTTGAAAATCAGTCGCTGATTAAAAACTTGTGTGCCCAAAATGCATTCATTTTTCTGCAACTTCATCCATTTACCAAAACCCAGAACATTATTTTTACTCAGGTTCACGAGTTACTAATTCTTTCTGCAGCCAAAGGAACACTCGGGCTTTTCATTCTGCCTTAGCAGTAAAAACTGGCGTCAGCAGCTCAGAGCAATTTGTAAGAAATCAACTTTTACAGAGCCTCAAGCTGCTGCTGCTCTCACAGCACCAAGGAGAGAACCAAGGGAAAAACCTCTGTGCCAAAGGGTCACAGCTGGTGACATTCTCCAGCAGGTGAGAATCTTTGTTTTCTCCCATTCCACCTTCCCAACAGCAGTGGCGTTGCCTTGATTCTGGGATTTGGTGGGAAGAAGTGTAGCCCTGGTTTCATGCCTGAGGTGTTTTGGTTTTCTGAAATTCTTTTCCCAGGGAATTTTCTGTAAAAAGGAGAGATGTTTTTGTAACTGTAACTGTGTTATTCATTCCTTTTCCTAGGAGGGACTTCTTCTTGACGTCCCTCTGGTCTGACCAATGTGATTGAAGAAGTTTACCTTTGTTTCACCAATCAAATTGGTCTGTGTAAAATAGTATAAAAAGGGAGACCCATCCCAAAAATAAAGGAGTCATTTTCAGCCTTCTGAATCTTGGAGTCTGTGTCATTGTGGTGTAAAACAGTGTCAAAGAAGAGTTTGTATTTATCCATCCTTGTACACCAACTTAATGTTTAGACATCTTGGACCATTTCCATGCTTTGCCTGCAGGTGCACAAACACCTTTAACCTCTGCAGACCAGGCTCCAGAGCACTTTTCACCTCTCCCCACTGCCTCTGTAGCAAAGTTTAAACACTACACAGAAAAACCTTTGGGATTCAGTGCAAATCAGCAGATGTTTTGTTCCAAATACAATCAATTGCACATAATTCTGAACCTCCTTCAAAGGGAAATTGAAATAAAACAGTCATTCTTTGCAAAAACTCAGGCTACAGCAGATAAAAGTGCTAAAGCAAGGGAATTCTAGTTCTTGAAAATCAAAGTAATCCTATCTAACCGTTTATGTCTTGAAAAGGAAAATGTGTCAGCATTTGCTAAATGGTGCCTTTCTTCAACAGTGAGCAAAACTTAATTAAACAAAGCAATTACACACAATCCTTTATGTTGATAGTATATGATCCTGCTTTAAACTGCTGCAGGGTTTAGAAGTTCTGACATATGTATTTTTTTCTAATATTAGCTTATTTTTAGTAAAAAACAACAACAATCTATATTCCTTCAACGTAAGTAAAATACAGGATTTCCTTTCCATCTGAAATCACAGATCACATATCTCAGTCTGTTGACTTCCAGGTGAAAAGAATTCTAGAATGGTTTGGGTTGGAGTAATCACCCTTAAATATCATCCCCTGCCATGGGCAGGGACACCTTCCACTATCCCAGGTTGTTCCAGCCTGGCCTTGGACACTTCCAGGGATCCAGGGGCAGCCACAGCTTCTCTGGGCACCCTGTGCCAGGGCCTTCCCACCCTCACAGGGAAGGCAAGCACAGAAAATTGAACATGAAAATTTATTTCCTTCATTCCTGGACAACTGTGGCTCTCTGAGCACATTAAAAAAAAAAAAAAAAAACGGTTTACATCAAGAAATATCCAAGATCATACCATCCTGCTATTGCATTTTCCCCCTAGTTCATGCATTAAATACAGTGTCAACTTTATTTTCTGTATTATCTATAGGTTGTTTTTTACCAAATTCACAATTAATTCATTTTTTTTACCCAGAAAAGTCTGGTGGTTTTTATAACAGAGTCTATCAGCTGTTTACAAAAGAGCCCTGGCATTTCCACATTTCAGCTTAAGGAAGGAAATGAAGAATATATCATCTAAACAAAACTGAGGGGGATGAGTAAAATAGTTCCAACAGCAATTAGTCAGGGCATTATGTTTGATATTACACACTACTGCAGGAAACACGACCAAGTTTCTAAAATATGCAAGAATTCCCACACAATTTCAAAAAGATGTTACTAATACAGTAATTTATCCTGTGTCTTTCCTCCAGATCATTATTGCTATTGAAGCAGAAAATATATATGGCCGAGGGTTTTTGATTGATTGTAAACATGTATGACAGATTCAGGAAAATTCTTTCATAACAAGAGAATAAAAATAAAGAAATTGTGCCAGACATACGATCTGTATGTGAAATAGGTGCCAAAAATATAGCTGCTTAATTTTTTTTTTTTTAATTTGGTGGCTACAAAGAAAAATAATCACAAAAAAAATTGTGTCAGGTTGATATCAAGTAAATTCCTATTGGCCAAATCCAGCAAACTTTTACAAGTATGTTGACATAAAAGTGTATTTTTTACCAGGAAAACATTCACAGGAGATATTTCACACAGCTTCTCTCAAGTTCCAGGTTTTCCCAGAATAATTCAAACCTACATTTATACAAGGTGTATTTCTGTATTTACCATCCCCAATGTACATTTATTTAGAGGGGTCAGGAGATTTTGTGTTCGGTTTTATGGATTCATTTTGCAGTTTCCGAGTTGCTCCCCTGTTATTTTTAAATAAACCCACTACTTTTACCTGCCAGCTTTACCTTTTATTATCAAGGTTATTTTCTCAGTGTTTAGGTTAGCATCTGAAATCACCCCAAAAATGTAATGAGCTGTCTTATTCTTCAGTGCTCTTTTCATTGAAAATTTCTGCCTATTTTTCGTGGAACTGACATTCTGTTGCACCATCCTGATATTTTTCAGCCCCATATGCTGCAAATGCAGTTATATTCATCAAATAATTATCATAGTTTACACCTGAGAGCTCCAGCTTCACAGATATTTTATGAATTCCTGAGATTTTTCAGGGCACTGACATGACAAAATGCATGTCAGTACGTTGGAAAATAGTTGAAACAGCATAACCAAAAAATGAGGTGGGGGGAAAAAAATCAGATTCAATACCAACAGCTCCTACCCTCATCATGATCATCCTGCTTGTGCACATTTCAACAAACAGTTTTCTGGGAAGGAACTTTGCTTTTCAAGAACAGTATCACAAGAGTCTCCAAGCACAAAGTGATTTCCACAAATGATTAAACACTATCCCTTCAGATTATCCATGTGCTCCCAATAGATCTTCCCTGAAAATGCAACTCACTCCTGTAACAAGGGATGTAAAGGGTTGTTTTACAAAGAGATGTTATTCTATGTCTGTACTGTTAAATAAGAGAATTCCATTGAATTATCTCAGCTCGTGCATGAGCTCTCTGATCCTCTTTTATTCAGAATTACAGATATATCTACAAGGCCAAAGGGCTTGGACTGAACTCACTGAGGAACTGCCAGAGAAACCTGGATTACCTCGATGCCCATCAGACCAAGTGGCTGCAGAGCAGGGAGAAGATTAAGCAGAAATAGAAATTCTATTGCCTGATCAATCACAAGGAATCAACAATCCTGACAGGCTACAAGCACAGATGATAATCTATTGTAAGACTCTCATTTGTGGGAGCAGTTTTAAAACCTAAACAAACCAGATCAGAGCTAAAGCATCAAGACAGGAGCAGATAAAGATGTTGAAGGAATAGTGATAATTGAAGAAAATACAATGAATTGTTAATACAAACCATTGAAAAACTTCACTTAGAACAGTCACAATGTGTAAAAAGAGCAAGAGAAACTGTGAGGCACAAGGAGTTCCCAGGAATTTTGGGGAAACAGGACATTAGAGGAAGCTGCAGAAATGTTTTACAAATGCATCCAAGGTAAGTGCCTGGGAGGAAAAATAAACTCACATTCTGGTAGGATTTTCAAAACAAAATTTAGAAGATTTGTGGTCATAGTGGGAAAAAAAATCTGGAATCACCTTCAGAATCACTCTTTGACATAGAGCTTGAAATTTTCTGGATTTTACAGCCTAGGAATTGGGCTGGAATTAGAAATTAGATTATTGAATACTTAGAGAATTTGAATGACAATTTATTTTCTCACACTTCATTTGTCTGACATTGAGCCTATTATAAGCAGGGTTTTAACTGCCACCTGCTTAGGCTTTTGGTTTGTTTGTTTGCTGTTTTAGTTTTGTTTGTCTTTACAGGCAGCCTCCTCCAGCTCCATAGCAAGCATTCTGCTCTGCTGGTAAGTGCAGGATCTCATATGTCCTATGAGAACAATTTAATTAATTTGAAATTTTAATTCTGCCCTAACTGTCTTCTAACACAAGGAAAGGCTCTCAGACATCAAGATGAGAAAATAATAATGATAATTATCATCAGCATGACAGAGTTGCAGAATGAGGCACAAACACGAAATTTAATTTAATGGAAAGAACTTCTTGAAGATGATTATTTATATAACAAAGATGTATTCTTCACTTTGTAATAAAGTTGTTTATGAAATGAAAGCAGAGTCTCAAGCCACAATACTCTCCCTTTGTTTCTCTCTCCTCCACGCCTTCTATGAATCATCTCAATAAAGACTAAATAAATCCTGCTTGTAAGATTCAGATCTCCATTTCTTTACACACAGAAATATAGCTGGGCTTTTTTATTTTCAAATCTGTATTACAACAAAAAAGTCACGCTTAGAGTACAAGACATGAAGAAGAACACACAAGAGCTTGTTTTTATTTATTATGTTACTGAAGAAAAACTCACACAGGAAGAATGAAAACAAGTAAAAAATCTGTACAGAAAAAAATGTTGGGAACAGGATCAGTGAGTAAAAGAAATAGATTTCTGCCTCCCTACTGAAACAACTTCTATTGAAAGCATCTGTATTATTTAGTTGCATAAAGTTCCTTTGTCCTTTTTCTTGAAAACATTGGAAAAAAAAAAATCTAGAACTAGACTTAATAGTGTGCTCACATCTGGTAAAGGAAAATCAGTTTTGCAATGTCTGTGTAATCAGATCTGGTAGTATCTGTAACTGTGTGTATAACATTTGTAGTTGGTATAATTGAAGAAATCAGAACAAAAGACCCTTGTACAAAGCACACGATATTTTCCCAGCAGCCCAAGGGAAGCAAGCATTCAAATATGTTGCTGTGCTATCTCAGCCAGATAAATAATACAAGCATTTTTTAAATACAAGCAAAATACCATACATTTTGCTCAATTTGAAAGAACGTGTCAAACATTTTTTAAAATATGATTCTATGATTATATTTTATATATATATATATATATTTAATATTCAAACTCCCAATCAGTGTCAGCTAAGTGCATTCACACTCCTGCCCAACAAATGGGACAGGAGCTGAAAGGAAGGATCCTAAATTCATGCATGAAAAATGAATCCAGGACATCAAAAGGTGCAATAATAATCATCTCTAAAGACAAAAATGTGTTGAAAAAGGGTAAGAAAATGTTATTGAGACCTTTATCTCTCTCTCAGAAGCCAAGGTGACAAGGGCAAGGGTCCTTTTTAACTGCTTTTTAGTAACTCCTGTCTTTTACGTTTTTCTAGATATATGAACTTCTAGTGTTTATTTTTCTGGAGGGGATTGCATCCCTGAGTTTTGCAGTGGAGTACCTGAGTTCTTCCCAGAATTCTCTGTTAGAAAATAAAACCTGGCCTGTTAAAGATTTAGAGCTGGTAGCTAATGGTCTTGGGATCAGCCTAAAAGGAGGGTAAATCCCAAAGAAATGGTGGCATCAGGAGCTGAATGAAAGAACAGTGAGACCAAAGAGAAAACCTTCTCAAAATGGCAGATTGAGATGGAGTGTGGTGAGCATTTCTTCAGTACCTCTTCTCAGGTGCCAGTGTTCCAAGCCCTGCTTGTCCTCAGTCTCTTTCCAATGACAGTGAAAACCACGAGCATGACTTTGGAAACTCTTGCTAATAAAATCCATGTGTGCCCCTAACATCCTTATTATCACTTCCTCGTCATGGTTGGAAGAAAATCTAATTTTTCCAGGCATCTCATCCCTCTGGTTCTCATTAAAATCAATGGAAACACCTTCCAATCCCATGAAACCACTACGAAAACTGTCCTCCTCAGCTATTGCAATTGCAGGGTGTCAGCTGGCACTTGTTAGCTTGGTCTAGAGCGTTAGAAGTTCTTGGAAGTTTATTTTATGGTAATAAAATCAGTGTAGCTATTTAAATGGTGAAAGCAGAGGTCAGCCAAGATGCAGTGTGTCCCATCTGTTGTGTTACAGTTCCGTGCCAAGAGAGCTTTCCACGCACACAAGATGGAAACAGGAGCGTCTTTGACAGACTCTGCAAACTAAAATAAGCTTGGGGAGCTCAAAGAGGTTAAGATCCAACTGACCACGGGCAGTGGCTGCAGGGTGTTATTCTTCTGCTGCAGCTTCAAAGAAAATATCAGGGAAACATTTCTTCAGCCTGCAGGAGGTGGGAAATGCTGATGCTCCCCTAAGACACACGTGCCACTGGTTGTCTCACTTGCAAAGAGACTTGATATTATGGTGTTATTACAAGGGAAGGATTTGATGTAAATGAAGCATTTCAAGCTCTCACCAGAAGATAATTACATGCACACAACATCCTCTCTGCAAGAAACCGATGGCAGATTGAGAAGTACACCACAGGGAAGAGCAGCATCTTCTGCCTTTTTTTTGCCACAGACAGGACTTTTGTCATAGAAGTTCACCATATGCAGCTCACCATGACCTGTCTAAGAGACATTTTTCCCCCTAATTGTCTAGAATCCACAGAATCACATCCAGAGCTGGAAGTGACCCACAAGGACCATCAAATCCAACTCCTGGCCCTGCAGACACCCAACAATCCCACCCTGGGCATCCCTGGGATCATTGCCCAAACCCTCCTGGAGCTCTGGCAGCCTCAGGGCTGTGCCCAATCCCAGGGGAGCCTGGGCAGTGCCCAGCACCCTCTGGGGGAAGAACCTTTCCCTGAGATCCAACATAAACCTCCCCTGGGACAGCTCCAGCCCTTCCCTGGGTCCTGTCACTGTCCCAGAGAGCAGAGATCAAAGCTGTACCTCAGGAGGAGCTGCAGACCCTGCTGAGGTCTGACCTCAGCCTCCTCCAGACAGAACAGACCAAGTGATATCAGCTGCTCCTCACAGAGCTTCTCTTCCAGATCCTTCTCCATCTTCATAGCCCTTCCCTGGATGCTTTCTAACAGCTTCCTATCTTAAGCTATCAGAGAGCATCCAAGGGGGAGATGCAGAGAGGGCAGATCCCTACAAAGATGCACAAGAGAGAACGGGATCTTCAGTCAGTGCATCCCACATATTTTGTCTGATTCCTCTACTCTGGGATGGCTATAAACACCTTCTAAAAGTCCATCTCCCTGCTGTGCTGTCCCAGAGTGTGCAGACCATAGCCATCTAAAAGGTTAAAGGCAAAAGTTGGGCAAAATTTATTTTGCCTTGTACATTAGCAAGGTTCTAGCTATTTAACATTAATCCTGGAAGTCTACTATGTTTACTTTTGCTGGCTTAAATATAGTAAAGAGTAGGCTGCATCTAATGGTTTCTAAATGCTCAAAGTTTTTTTGCTCACTTGCATCTAGTCTACAATTTTAAGTGCTATGCAAATAACAAGTCAACCAGAAGTCAAAAGACATTATGATTAAAATCCAGAAATTGGAACAATGGGTCCGAAAGTCTCACTGATGAACCACTGATGGAAATCACAATGATCAGATCCTTTTTCTCCATCTGCCACACGTTCACTAATAGGATATTGCCTACAAAATGGAGGTAATATTAACAATTAAATTAAATAAGCATTTTGAGTTAAAAAAACCCCAACAACAAATAAACAAAAAACAGATGAAAACTCCAAACCCTCAAAATCGATGCAAGACAGACATTTGGTGCTCTTGAGCACTAACAAGTGTTTAAGGCAAGAAGCATCACCCAAAGGGAACCTGAGCTGTTGCAGTTCTAAGTTCAGTCAAGGCAGAAATCCTGGATTTAAACCTGATTGATGGACACTGACATTGTGTCTGTGAAGTTGGAGGAAGATTTATCATTTTACCCAACCAAGCATCTTGTTTTACACGTTCACCTTCAGCGCACAAAATGCCAAACTCTTTTGTGTCAAACATTACAAAAAAGGAAGGAATAAAACTTGCTATTCTGCTTTGAAGATGTTGGAATTAATTCTCAACAAGAGAAAAGGCCTTATGAAGGCAGGTAACAACAAAGAATGGGACTGGACTCAGCAAAAACACTGGGGAAGAATTATTTTTGTATCTGTAACTGTGAGGCATAAAAATGATGAATCATTCCAATTTTGGGTATGTTTGGGTAACACCTCATTCATTTGCAAATCTGCAAATTTCAAAAATGGGGACAGAAATGCAGGTTTCTCAGCAAAATTCAGAGTTTTATTAGAAATAAAACTGAAGTAAAAGATGATTTATGGCCATGATGTGGATGAGAAAGAAGGTAACTTTTGCAAAAGGCAAAGACAGGAAGCTGTAAGGTAAGACCTAAGGTAAAACTGTACTTGCACATTTGCTCTCCAGAGCTCCTGCTGCTGCCTGGCTTTTTGCCATCTCATTCTCTGGACATCATTTCAGATGGGAAACTGCTATCAGCGACTTTCAGGAATGAAAATATATGGTGTGACTCAGAAGTGCCTCCCTAATGCAAGAAGGGATGGAGAGGAGAAAAAAAGAGATAGACTTTTACCTGGGGTGGAAGGGGGAAATAATGAATACTAGATTATAGTACATTTGAAAGATTCATTAACTTCAATTTTTAATTGAGCAGACAGTAAATAAAGGACTGACTGGAAATAATCAGATTAAATAAATGATTTATGGTCTTAATGCTTTTATCTGTTAGGCTTTTGAAAATCATGTGTTAGAAATTAGTGTAATTAATACTTACACTGATGTAGAACCTTTTGTATAACACTGCCAGTGATCTGTTCATCCTGTTTATTTATTTACCAGTATCCAACGAAATGGGTAAAGACTACAGGAGCACTGAGATATTTGTGTACAAGCCAAGGTACAAAATTTCATCTGCTCTTGCCTTCTCTTACACAGACTGGGAATGTGAAGTGTTGCAGCTTCTTATTTGTGTTTTTTAAGTGTTTTATTTTCTTTAAACCAGTGGGTGTTAAGGTAACTCAGTGATTACCTGCAATACCATGCATGATTAGAGGTTTAATATTACCCAATATTGTAAGAACTGTGGTTAGTAGCAGCTATTCCTACCTACACTTCAATTTTTATAATGTAAACCAACAAAATCACCAAACACTTCTCTTCAAAGGGATGTCCTTTGCCATTGTTATCACATGAGAGGGGCCCCACAAAGCCTCAGTGATTTTCCTCTCCTGCATAAACTCTGCATCTATATTGGCATCCCAGCAAGAATAATTATCCCAGTGAGGACTGAGTCAAATAAGGTATCATTATTGCTTTTTTCTCAATTCCCTCTCTCCCATTTAAAATATTCTTTGTTTTACTGTTCATACACATTGCTGAGTGCCTTCATGCTCCTTCTGACACTGCAGCAAGTTTTTATTTCAGAATTTCTGAAATAAAAACATATCCATGGCCCTTTCAGTCACACCACAAACAGTGGTTTCAGACCTTAGGGCTGCTCTTACCTATTTCCTTGGGCTTGGTGATATTTCCAAACCCGTTGAAGCTCTGAACAGTATAAACTGTGTCTTGGAAAGGTAACAGCTGATGTGCTGCACACTCTGCACAGCTACGCTCAAAAGTTGTCCTTATTTCATTACAACTAAAAGAAAAACTCGAGTCCATTGATTGGTGCCCCAAAGGGATACGGGTATGAAATTACAGACGACGAGGAGACAGCAACACCAGCTCTGGCTCTGGGATAAAAGGTTCTCATCACAAAGCAGTGACTTGACTCTGCCACCCAGAAATAATGACCCCATCATGAGGTGATGGCAGCAGCCTCTCAGTTACTCATCTTTCTGAAGCAAGACCTGAGTCCTACAAACCTTTTGACTGCAGGAAGTGCAGGTGTTGATAAAAATCTTGACTTTTTCCCCCCTTCTCTATCTTGTGCTTTTTCAAGCATAACGTATTGTAAGGAGATTAAGGCTTAAAGAACCACTTTTCCTCAACTTTTGAAGTCTTGGAAGCACTTCAGGATCATCAAAACAGGAGTTTTATAACCTGTGTACTGTGAAACTAAACTTACTGTTGAGATTACACTTTCATGCTAAAATCGTTTTCTCGGCTACTTAAAAGTTTCTTAAGAAGTTTTCCTCAGGCTGAAGTTCCTCCTGTCTGCTCTGAGGCCATGGGAAAAACTTTCTGGAACTTTGAAGAAAATCCACTTAATTGTTTTATTTGATTTTCAGAAAGCCAAGCTTGGAAATAAAGCAGTGAAACCAATGCTTTTTCATGCTAAGCCATGGAGTCAGTCCTCCTTTATTATCATCAATATTTCATAACAGATTTTCTAGTCAAGTGTGATCCACACACTTAGTATAATATTATTCTAGCAGAATAGTGAGGTGGTTGGTTTTATCTTTAAAAATTTAATTAAGGTAAAAAAAAAATTTCAAGTACTAGGAGAGTTGTTATTAGGCTTATGGTATTTTACTCAGTAATATCTAGATATTTTTTAAATGAGCTTGCTGCTTTTTTATCTCATGAGGCTTTCCGACGTGTCTTCTCCTTCATAACTGAGCTCAACTTTTCACCTAGGATCATTCTGACTGAGAATACGTTATTTCTGGATCTATATCTACAAGACATGATGGATTTTCTTCTTGAATCCATGAGTTGTCAATAAGTTAAAAAAAAGAAATCACAAGGAAAAAAATCTAGCCCCATATGTGCTTGACACGCAGGAGCAGCATTACGAGCAAATATGAATAAATTGACTGAAAATTCACCCTAAAATGTTCTCTTGCCCCTGCAGCTCTCCCAGATTCCTCTTTCTCGCAGCTTGCTCTGTGTCCATTAATATCATCATCCTGATTTCTCCTGAAATTTCCCTCATGCAATTCTGCACCAAAAGCTTCCAGCAGGAGGTGAATATTTTTCCCAAATAACAGCTCTCCTGGGGGGAACAAAGACATGGTTTATCTGACTCTACTGGTTACCCTGAGGATCTGCTTTGACAGGAAAATATTTTAAAGCTGCACAGGCCATTCAAGGCTGAGACTATTGGTGTCAAAACCCAACAACAACAGTTACTGAACCAATCCAAAATGGCAAAAGGTGCAATTTATTTCTGCAAACACCTGGAATTCTAGGAAAATACACAAAAGAAGCAATGTGGAATATAACTATGGTTTACTATAACCATTATGCTTGTTAGAATCCAGCTCATGGGACAGAGGGGAAAAACCAGAGTAAAATCCACCCACACATTGCATCAATTGAACAAAAGAAACACTACAGTGCAATTCCAGTGTACCTTGAGACTGGGATTCAGATGCATTTTTTTTTCTGGATTAATAAATTAATAAACAAATTTTATTACTCAGTGGTCTGTATTTGAATATTTGACACATATATTTTGCTTGCAGAATCTTTTTAAATCAAAACAGCTGTAATTTTTGTTGAAGATCATGAGATTTCCAGATAAAGGATTACAATTTCTTCTTTTGCATCAGTTCAAAACTCTCTCATTAAATGTGCCACTCTGTGCTCAAATCTTTGATAGGTATTTTCTCTGGACATCTGCTCAGTTTTTGAGCAGGTCTGAATGCTCTCCAATATTTTGAACTCACTATTTCCTTGTAAATGATTTTTTTTCACTTTCCTCAGAAGTACTTACAGCTTTTACTGAACTTTCTGACTTCTTTTACAGTTCTCCCCCTCCATTTCTGCCCTGAAATGGCTCAATTGTTAATGACAAATTCCCTTTCTCTACAGTAATTAGTGCTGTTTAATTTCTTACTTTGTTGTGACTTTGGAATAACAGCACAGATTCCTGTATTTCATCCTTTCATTCCCTGTCATTCCCATTATTTCTCTTACACTTTGTGCTCTAGGAGGGGCTGTTTAATTAATCTCTTACAGTGTAAGATGCTCATGTAAAAGCAAAGTACTTAATATTTACTGATTGAAATATAACCCTGCTAATACATCACAGAACAAAGGCCACGATGCTGAAGTTTTTACAGAGTAATAAAATGTTAACCTGTCTTCAGTAGCAAAAATTTATCCAACACACAGATTTTAGAAGACAAGATTGAGGTACCCATTTTAAAGAAGCACAAGAGAAAAACATCAGTTCTGGTTAGGACAGAAGCAAAACACCAAATAGGATCTGAGAGTAAAAAATAAAGAATGAGGGTAATTAGGTGGGGCTGTATAGAAAACATCCTTTCTGAATATCCAACATGCCAGATGTTGTACTGTACCATGGTATACTAAGGTTACAAATTCAAACAACTGGTTTGGAGGAGTTAAGTCATTAATTTATGCAATCAATTAGTTAACAGAAGTACCAAGTGCTCTTGACTGTTTTATTAACAAGTAATTAATCACAGAGACTGAGGTGTGATCAGATTGTAAGGGATAGTAGCTATAAATGGATACTAGAGTTTGTAGGAGTCCTGTTATTTTGGGAAAATATGAATCACACAGCACAGAGCATGATTAGACTGAAGTGAGTCCCCTGCTCAGAGGGTGTTATTCACTAGAAAAATATTTTTAAAATATTAGTGATTAAAAATGGAGTAATTGGATTTTATCTCTTTTAAAGATGCCTGAAATCAGTATGGTTAAAAGTTAATTATAAAAAAAAAAAAATCAGGTAACTGGAAAATATTGGGATATTATTACAAATAAGTTTTGCTGCAAGCAGATAACCACATATTTCTCATGAATGCAAGTAACAGAGAACACATAAAATGTGAGAGAATTACAGAAAAAATGTGAAGAAGCGGTCTCTTTACACTTTAGTTGGTAGGAAATCATCCAGCATTTTTTTCCAAAGTGTAAAGCCACATGATGAGTCATTTGTTAATGAATGATGACCTCCAGGAAATCAGATAACAGAGCCAGCACAGCACTGGCTTTATGTTTACAGTCCCAAAGCTAGAAATGCTTTCAAGTTGACATGGGGGATTCTGCAGCAATTTCCCAGTTAGTATTTTTCCAAATTTAATTTTTAATCTTCTACTCTCCTGGGAAGGAAGAATAACATCGTAATTACCCACAAGTTGCTAACTTCATGTAACATTTGCTTCTTATTTACACTACAGAAATACATGTGAACAAATAAAATTATCCTTCAACCCTTTTGGTGTTGCTTTGAAAAAGTGCAGCAGTCTAAGAAAAAAAGGGACAAATGACTAGAAAATGGTTACTCAAGAGAATGGTGATAGTCTCAGTGACTCTGGTGTGCTTGTTTACTCAGGTGTTTATAGGCAGAAATAATTTTGGAAACAGAGCCATGTTGCCAAAATAGCCATGAGATAAGGAAGCTCCTCCCCCTTCCAGCCATCCAGGATTCCTTGGTTTCACCAGAAATCTGCCAAGGGCAGATGTGGAGGGATCAGCATCTGCTGTAGCCAAGTTCTTCATGTCCAATTATTCCATTTCCCCCCCTATTTCTGTGTCAACAATGCAGTTTGCAGATCACAGGTTCTGCAACTGCTCTCTCTCACAGCAGCCTCGGAGATGGGCCTTTCTGCCTGAAGGCAGCTCTGGCTTTTGGACAAAAACAGTCTTGACAATGCAGACACTGAGTATTTACCTCCTTTAATAACCTGCCTTCTCCAGAGACAGGAGCACAAGAGGCTCTGAAAGTCACCAAGCAGCAGCTATTTCCGTGTCTTACCTTTTCTAAGGCACTTAGATTCCATCTCAGCATTAATCGAGACACCAGAAGATGAAACTGGCACGGATCCCAGTGGAAGACCAATACCCAGTGTTTAAGTCAGTAAAAAAGGCAGAATAAAGAGTTCACCCATGACACTGCATTACCAGAAAGTTTTATCCTGAAAGAATTGGAGTTCATTTTGCCTCAAAGGCATTTATCCCTCCAAGGAGGAGAAACAGACATGGGATCTGGCTGCAGGAGGGACTCAGGAACTTCACTGGAAGAGTTCAAACTTTTCATTGCCTTATTGCAAATAATTGGACTTGTGGCTTTAGCTCTGTCAATACACTCCTGATGTTTATCAGGAATTAGGAACATCTGCTGCCCACACAGGGAAGAAAGGCTTGGGATGGAAATTAAAAACTGAGCAGATGAAACACTAGGACCCAAAGGTAGCTCACAGCTTTAGTTTCAAAAAAAATCTCTTAACTTGAAGAGCTTGAATGAAACTAATCTATGACCTTCTTAACACTCTGTGATTAGAAGCAAGGATTACTGTGCACCCCCACACCCGAGCAGGTGTTCCCATATTAGGAAAAGAGTTTAAGCCTCACTCCTGAACTTTTAAGGAAGAAGAACCAGAAACTTCTATGTTTCTCTCACTATAATTGGCCCAGTGCCAGGATCCATTGGATCCTTGAGCTGTACCTCAAGAAACTTGGCTATTTTCTCTTGGGCAGCATGCCAAAACCCCCTCCTAGATCACTGTATACTTAAGAGCGAGCACAGAGGCTCTTGGGGCTTTTCAGGGACCTCCCTGCACTGTGCATGGCTTTTATTCTTTTGTTTTGTATAGTTTGTTATTTTTGTTTTAATTAAAACCTTTCCGCTTTTTCAAAACACCTCCAATCAGCCATCTCACTGATTATTTTTAAGTCATTTCTGGGAGGTTTCTGGCAACCCTCAGAGTGTGATAAACCTTTGTGGGGCTCATAACACGCTGGCCTCACACAGAAATTCATGATTACCACTTCCTAAATAGTACTAACTATCTAGCTTAATGTCAGCTAAAAGAAAAATGCAGAGTAAAAGCTGACCAGTCAGTAAGAGTAAACCCAGGGATGTACACAATTTTCAGGATGAAAGTTGGATGCAGAAGCTATGACAGAATATTGACACTTTTTCTCCACCATCAGAAGCCATCAGCTAGGTGTGTACTCTGATGAAGCAGCAGTGTGTATTTAAACAAAAAAGAATAGAACATATCAAAATATGTGTGAAAATATCAGCAGGAACAGTCTTTGTTCCTTGAACTAAAGTTGCAGAAATAAATGAGCCAAATTTTTTTTCTTAGGCTTTGTCCTCTGAGTTTTGTCTGTCTTAAATTAAAATCTGTCAGTTCATGAATTTACACAATATTTACAAGAGCACAAAGAAAACACTGTCATCTATTCCTTATGAAGGTCACCAGTGCCTCCTGGCAGGGACCTGAAGTGCCACATATGAACTCCCAGCACTGCTTCAACCTCAAGTGCACTGTGGAGTGGCACAGATGATCTTCACTCCATAGGAGAAAGTCTAATTTTGCATTTCTTAAGAAGCAAATACTCTTTGTGGCTTTCTGAGAGTTATTTCTGGAAAGAAAAATATACTGGTTTGGATATTAGTTCTGTTAATGCTGATGTATGTTGAGATTAAATCCATTGTGAACCACCAGAGTAAAATCTTCTTTCACAATTTTTCCCCTTTTCTCTCACTACCAAATGAACTGAGAAGGGTCACTGAGCAGGCCCAGCTGCTTGTTTTGTGTGCTCTGCATTCTGACAATGGTTTTTTCTCTCCTCCTGTCGTCAGCATGCAAACCTGTTTCCACATTTATGACAGTAAAGATTACAGTCAGTCTGAATTGGGGGGCTCCACATAATACAATTCTTAGAAAATGAAAGGTAGCCTGCATTGCGTTCATGAAGAAGTTCAAACTCTTTTCTTCTTTTTCTTTTTTGTAAATTAAAAAAACCCAAGCCCCTAACTGCCCAAATGTAACCCCATTATCCTCTTCAAAGTAGCAATTACATGGAGAAAATTAATAAAGGCTGCTGCCACCTTAATGGACAGAGAGACTATAAACCAAAACCAGAATGGTGCTGTTAGAATTCATCTGCTACAAATTACCATCCAACCTCACAATATTATTGATGTGCCTGCACTACATCGACTTCAAATCACCATAAACCATTGCCTAACTCAGCTCTTCCACTGGCCAGGAGTTCTTCTTGCAAGGCAACTTAGGTTATTTGCGGTGTCTCCAGAAATCTTATCATTTTGTATGAGGTGAAACTGATAGATCCATGTGGGCTCCACAAAATTCTTCATAAAAATCAATCCATGCAAAAGTGGTAAGGCACTTTTCAAAAGTTCGTTTTTAGGTGCTTTAAATGTGATGCTTCATCAGTTCATACTGAAGGAGAAAAAAACCCCTTCATTCAGATTTTGTTGGAAATAAGGGTTAGGGTTGAGTTTAACTCTTGTAAATGTTCACTGACCACCAAAATGGTGAAGTATTTCCATAAAAGCATTAGAACTCCCCAAATTGAAACAACTTGTAGAAAACTCTTGGACTTATGTCCATCATTTTGAGAATGGAAAATCTGATCCAATCCACTATAATTTGAATTCCAACTGAACAGCCTGCTACCATGGCTCTTAAGAGTTTACTGGACTCTGAATTTCATCTGCCAGGAAAACCTGTTAGATTTAATAATTTAATTTTTCAAGAAACAATCCAGGGGACCAACAGTTAAACCAAGGAACCTCTACTAAACACAATAATGCAAATTAATTAATTAGCTTCCTTATAATGCTTTGATATATGCATTGAATAAATCTGAGCTGATTCATCAGTCAAGTGCCTTTGTGTGGTAGGTATTAGAATTATCTGTCATTAACCTTATGCTACTAATGAAGGTGCTTGGGTAGAGAAGTTAAATGACTCCCAAGGTCACATCTGAAGTTGGCATTACAACTCAGGCATTTTCTTCCAGTCATCAGTGATAATTTCTTTAAAAACTTAAAGGGATTCATGAGGGAAAGATCATGACCTGGAAAGGCACCATCACTTCTCTACCCTCAGTTTCAGAAGGCAGTAAAAAAAATGGAGAGATGGCTGTGAAAAAACATTCCAAGCAAAAGAGTTACCCATCCAAGCCTGGAGTGGTACCATCTAAATTCTGTTTTATTATATTATTATGTTTTACTCCCAGAATCTGTCTGACAATTTGATTTATTTTGTATGATTTACATTATAGCTAAGTGACACCTCACTCTGTGTTTCCAACAAAACCCATAGACAAATCTAGTTGTCAGTGAATGTCTCGAAAAATGACAATCCATCTTTGTTGTTATAAATGTAATGGTAAGATGTGGGGAAGGGAAAATATTATATAATGAAAACAGCTTTTGAGAGTAGATTTAAATATTCAGCAATACAGAATATAAAAGAAACTTAACCTCCTTAAGGCTCAAGCTGACAAAATATATTTTTAAGAATGTATTGGTTATGCAGGGAAAATTCTGCCGTTTGTATCCAACAAATATCAAGGAGTGCAACTTTTTTCCCCTCAGGATGGAAAAATGTAGGTTTCGTGTAAAGAAATATTAAAACATGTATTATTTTTTCCTGACCTTTTGACAGGCTGCCTATTGAGCCTGGTAGGACACCCAAGAAATTCAGAGTCGGATTTCAAAATTAATGATTAATACTACAGACTTTTCACAGTATTGAACTGGCAGTGCCAAATTCCTCCAACATGAGCAAGTGCAACTCCACGCACTTCGCAGAGCTGTGTTTGCATATCTTAGCAAGCAATTCTGGCCCCGTGCCTGGGAAAGCATCTTACATTTCATAGTCACTTGATTATGTCTCATCTTTAAACCACACTTTACTATTTGCAAGATACTTGACCCACAAAACCAGAGAAGTCCATCTGCTGAGATTCCATTGTGCATCAGTAAGTAAAAATGATGAAACTATTTGAAGCACAAAATCCAGTATAAAAGGGACACAAATATATTCCAAACATGTATTTGCTTCTGCAGACTGATGAACTTGAAATTTGGGGTTAAAAATTTTCACTCGCATTAGAAATTCATTTCTTCAAGATGCTTTTTACCTGAATAAGAAATAGTTCTTAACAACTAAAAGGGCAAAATCCACCTAAAAGACTCCATCCTTCGAGAAGAGTAAGAATGCACCCACAAGCCAGTACCAGCTGTCATAGACATATAAGATTCAATTAAGAATCTGCTTCTAATAGTCTGGAATAACCTAAATGGAATAAAAATATTAGGTATTAGGCCCAAGACATCTATTGATACCAACATTGCTGTTTTTTGGTGGGTTACAAGACAACCACATGTCAAAAATCATTAACCAGCCTCCAGTTTGATCTAAAATACAAATTCAGTGTAATGTTAGGCTTGTAAAACCAAGACCAAATAACTAAAACTGCCTTTTGTTTGTTTGTTTGGTTTGGTTTTGTTTTTTTGTTCCATAGAATTATAGAATCACAGAATGCCCTGGGTTGGAAGGGACTTCAATGTCCATCCAGTTCCACTCCCTGCCATTAGCAGGGACACCTTCCACTATCCCAGGTTTCTCCAAGTCCCATCCAACCTGGCCTTGGATACATCCAGGGATCCAGGGGCAGCTTTTCGGGGGCATCAGGGTCTCACCACATTCACAGTAAAGAACTTCCTCTTAAGAATAAACCTAAATTCTCCCTCTGACAGTTTAACAGCATTACAGTTCTTTCTTCTTCCCATTAAAGTTGTGGGTTTTTCTGGCAGGGAGATTTTGGCTTTTTAATTTTTTTTTTAACTACACCCCTAAAAGGTATTTTTCCTCCTTTGATGCCGTTACCTCTTATGGTATCTTTAAAATATCTACTTAGCTATTTTTAACTTTTTAATAATGCTATTAGACCTGTCATTGCAACACTTTGTTACAAATCTGTGGAGGATGCGACTGCTATAACACTAACCCCACATATGTTCACTGCACATAAGCCTACAACTCCACTGCCACTATAATATAACTATGAACAAACATTGTGGAGGGGTTTTCCATTTGTCTGGTTGTTTTGGTTTTTTTTCCTCCCTTTATATACCTAGCAGCTATTTCTTTCTTCATTGCCACAGCTCCAGTCACAAGGAGTCAGCAATAAATCTTTGCATATACACAGGGGCTGGGACTGAAGGTTGCTGACAGCCCTGTGATCCTCTTGCAGACAACAGCAATAAACCTGACTGGATTCAGCACAGAAATTTTAGAACCCTCAAGACCTTCCTTTAGGCACCTACAAGTCAAGTACTATGGCAAACACCTGATTTCCACAGCAGAATAAGGTACCTTGACTCGCTGTTTGGGACATGGCAAGAATGAGATAATCTAGAACATCTGAAAACACGCACCTGCTGCAAAAACAGACCCAGATGCTTATTTATGAGGTAACTATCCAGATTTAGTCAATATTAACCAAGAAACCCTTACTCTTTGCCTCAGTTCAGGCTCTACAAAATTAGGATGAGTCCTGTTTTAACACAAGACATTCAGAGGTTTACACAAGGTATTCAGTACTTGTCAGATTAGTAGTTCCCTAACTGCATTTCCATTTGCTAAATAGCACACCGTGTGATGAGAAAATACATTGCAAAGGGGCTACAAGCCTTCAAAACATTTCTAGTACAGAAAAATGCCACACAATGTTATTGAGCAAATCACTGAGTTATATTTGTCTTTAGAAACACAAGCACTTTTCATAGTTCCTGGCCTGTTGGAGGGAAAACCAAGACAAACATTATTATAGCTTTATTAGCTGTCAATTCCATGAGTATCCAAAGTTTCAATCATTATATTTTATACTCCTCATGGTAGAATAAAGTAATTTCAATATCATCCCTGAAGACTTGTAATTACCACTTTACAGATAAGAGACTTTACAGTGTGTCTCTTCAGCAAGAGAAGATAGTATAAATATATATACATTTATATATGAACTACAGGCCTTTCAAGACCATATATGTTCTTAAGGCTGTGCCTTCTCTGTAGGTCCTTTTCCCTATTTTAGTTCAGACTGACAAATAATTAAGTTTAGAGCAGTTCTTGGCCAGGACCAGACTGTGAAGCACCAATTTGGCTTTTTACTTAATAGACATTCAGCTCAATTGTACTATTAGTGAAGCTGAACTGAAATTTACTTCTTGTTGCTCATGTCTTTTGACAAACTGCTGGAAACACCATTTCTAATGTGCTCAATTGCTTTAATGAGCTACTAAAACACAACACTCTCCTCTGCACGTCATCCAAACATTTCCTGAGCAATCACCAGCACGAAGTTGACCAAAACTCCTGAAACAGCACCTCTAACATTTCATCCAGTATACCCCTTTTCCTGCCTCTCCTGGAGGTGCCAGATGGAAATCTGGCTGTGTCAATGAGGTCACTCACCTCCACCAACTTGTTGGCGTGTTCACGGAAGACCTGAGCGTATTCCTTCACCTCCTTCTCGTTCCCGCTCTTGGCGGCCTCGATGAGAACCAGCAGTGGGACATTGGTCTCCAGGAAAGAGTCTGATATGTGATCCATCACTGCCTTCCTGAGCTGTGACAACAGAGAGCAGAGCAGTAAATAAAGGACATTTATCAGCACACCTTCCCACTGCTCATATTTAAGCACTGATGTGTTGCATCTCGCAGCTTTATGCAGAAATTTGGACTTTTTGCTTTCTTTTCTCCAGTATTTCCAGCAAGTAAAATTAAAAACTTGAGGGCCCAGGCTCTGCAAACCCCTCCTGGGATTGTGCTGACACACACCTAATCCCACTGGCCTGAATGGATCTGTTCAGAATGATAGTGATAACTCATGTAAGACAGCAAATTGATGAGAATTGAAAGCTCCACACTATTTGAAAAAAACAGTTCAGCTCCCTAAAAAGCCAAATATGGATTAAGGAGCTTAACTCCAAGCAACCATTAAAAATATTAGCCTGAATATTTCTAAGCCTTCTCTAATTCCTCCAGTGAATAGTATTCCATGCAATAATTAATATTTTGTGTAGCAGATGCCTTGTGCTTTGTATTCCCATTCAAATAGCTCCAAGAAGTATAAACAGAAAACCTTTTTAGCATTTTCCAGGCAGATTAGAAAACATACTGCAATTTATTCTAAAGGAAGAAAAAAACCACTTTACAAGTTACTAAGGATTTAACACCTGTTAGTCCATATAAACATCTGTTTGAAACAGTATTACTGTAAGAATGATGTCACCAACCTCTTTTCCACCTTGCTAATGACCACTAATTAATGTCAAACTTCACTAAAACTTGAAAGATAGCCAGAAAGATGACTGAAATCTTAAATAATTCTTCCTGGAAGCTTAATTGCTCTATAGAATTGTGGATCAAAAATATCTTAATTATGTTTTCTCCAGACTTTAGGCTGTTAAGAATGAAAAACTGTGGACTCAAACAGAAGTTAGGAGCTATTCAGCCTAGAGGCTTAGGTAGCCATTAGTCTCCTTAAATCATGCATTTTTAGTTCGATAAAGCATCCAGAGAGTAATTTTCTCTATTCTGCAGCCCAGACAAGAAAGCTTTAGCTAGACAAGGTGCCATCAAAACACCCAATCACACTGAAAACTGGCCTATTGTAAGACATTGCAAATACACAATCCAAGATGCATTTGCTGTTTGATGACAGCAATTCTCAGCTCTATTTGAATAAGGGGAAAGCTAACTTTGAATATTTTCCTTCATTCCCTGAGTGCTGCAGTAAAAACAAGCAAAGCAAAACTGCATATATGTGATTGTAGGAGGTATTCCTTTTATTTCCAGCACAACTGAAGCAGTCAACATATTAAGCAGTTCTCAATTCTCCTTAAAAATTAATTCTGCTCAGATTCAACCTGCAAAGTTTTTTTTTTCCACTTTCAAAATGATTAAAGGCACTCAGAATAGCTAACTCAGTAACACATACAAACAGGGGGAGGACAGAAGACAAAAAGAAGGAAAGAATCATCTATCAGAGACCTGCCAACAGTTTGGAAGCTGGTGTGTGTTTGCTACCACCTATTACATTTCCATTTTGTACTCTTTATTTTTTCTCTCATCAATCTGCTGCTATCCACTTGCTGACTCTTATTTTATTCTTACATTAAAGGCTCTTTCAGACCACACTGGGGGTCTATTTGCACAGCATCTCACACAATGAGATCCCGATCCATGAATAGTTTTCACAGGTACCAATAAATACTAATATTGCTCCAAGTACATTTAAACATTGCAAGAAAAAGAAGAAAAAATATTCTAAGATGCTCAGTGACAGAGAATAGTGCAGCAGCACAGCACCCTGCATTCTGTCGTTGAGAGATTTTCAGTCAGTATTTATAGAAAGTTTTTAACTAAAAAATTCAGACACATGGTGGGATTCTTGGGGTTGCTCTGTGCTAGACAACCAGGAGTTGGACTCAATGATCCTTGTGGGTCCCTTCCAACTCAGGATATTCTGTGATTCCCCATTAAATCAACAGTTTCACCTATAGCCAGCATTAAGGGAGAAGTACTGCCAGAGAAGGTGCATCATAAATTTGCATAATTCTCCTCTGCAGACATCCATTTCTCAGGGCTTTCTGGCAAACTCCAGGTCAGATGCCTCATTTGTGTACCCAGAGTTACACTTTGATGCCCATTGTACCAAAAAAGCCAAATGGTAGCATTTCCAAAGGAACACACAAAGCTTTTAAAAATCCCATGTGGCTTCCAGCTCATTCTTAGTGAAAGATCTTTAAAAAATTCCACTTGCTCAAGTTCAGCATGTGCCAGTGAAAACCTACTGTCCACTGCAGTAGAAAACCCTTACTTTAAATGCTAAACGAGCACCAGCACTTTTCTGTACCCTGCCAGAAGGAGGGATCTGTTCCAAAGGCTTGTATTTATTCAATGAACAAGCAATTCCATTTTTAATCTAAGGTAATGTGGTGTTATAGATCGGGTTATAACAATATCCCCCATGGAATTGTAACAGTAGCCTCAGGATGTTCGAGTAAGCAGCTTATTTTCATCAGTGTTAAATATCTTCAGCCTACAACCACATACCAGAAATCAATAAAAAGGACAGCAAGAACATCAGCTAACCAGCAATTTGGGGTTTGTAAATATACAGTGGAGCTCTTTCTGAATCAAAATGAATGAATGAAATGGATATCTCGTTTCTAATGGTAACTGTGTGTTGTCCTCTGAGGTTCATAATTGCAGCAGCTGAAAAAAAAAGAATCTGAATTCTGACTGTCACAGGTTTAATAAATACAAAATTAATACATTCTATTTTTCTTCTGCTGTGTTAATCATAGGTGTCAGTAGAATATTTCTGGCCCCTCTTGTAAACAGGCATTATAATTTCTTCAGGAATTTGTTATCTGAGTTTTAGGACGCCCTTGCATTGAAGTTGAAAGGTAGAGTTAATGGGTTTTATGTACGCAGGAGACCACAAATTTTACCATCCTTCACCACAAGCTGTAAAGAACGGCTCGACAAAATCATTTGTTAAATGTGACAGCAGTATGAAGGCAAGACATTCATCCAAGAGCTCAAATGGATACATGACAAGGTAATATTAATGGCACAAGACAAGACATTGAAAAGTACTGGCTCACCATTACCAGTCTATTTGATCCAATTAGGGCTATTCATCAAGGTAAATAACTACTGGAAAAGCAATCTTGTGTGTTCCTGTGCATAGCGCAACAAAGTCCAGCCTAAGTGATGGTTTGTGCACCCAGAGATTGCAGTTTGATCCAGGTAGTTTCAGTTCAGAAGGGAATGGGAGAAGGCTGTGACTTGACTGGGAATGGTCATAAAGCAAGCAGCAAAAGCCCATCGTGTTTTATTCCAAAACCAGCACCAGAGCTTTGCTCACACACCTGCATTAACAAATGCCTTTGCAACGCCTTAATTTATGCTGAGTTCTGATGTAAATATTATGACACACACTATTACTCATAAGACAACGCTTTAGGTTTTTTTCCCCCACGCTGGATTTTTAATTTAGAGATTAATTCAAAGCATGAATTCCACCACGTGAAACTTCATTTATTAGAGGAGGAAGCACGTTAAATTAAGCTCTTGCTAACATTTTGTCAGAGAGAAAACTTTAGTAATGTACATAAAGCTAACAGATAAATAAATATGCCAGATCAACAAAAAATATAGAAGGAAAACATCAAGACCTGCAAATACTTTTGAAAGCATGAATGGTGCAGAGGCAGATTTTATGTCTTTCCAGTTCAGTCAGTTTTGTCACTTTATGGTGCACAGTCAAGTTGCTGTTTGTGATAGCATCACGCTCTACTGTTCTAAGCACTGTTCAGGGCTGCTTTATCATTGTCGGTTCACAGCTATAATTGAGCTCAAAGAGGTTAAATGCCCACCAAAATGGTGTTTTCCACGGCTATACAACAATTTTAGAACCAAAATGTCTCAGCTCTACTTACAGTCTAGTAGAGAATTAAATGTCTAATCCTGCCACTGGAAGGTAAAGGCACAGCAGGAGATTAATGACTCCACCAGATTGTTAAAGTTTATAAAGCCTGGCAGCACAGAGCTGCCTGTAACAAAAGTTTACCAAGGAGCACCTTATTCACTATTTTCCATTTAACTGGAGCAACCCAGCTCCAGTTTGCACCTGCAGAGAGCTCCCAAACAGGCATTAATTCAATTGAAAGGGATGAAAATAAAGCCTTCTCCATTGCAGTGAAGGTGTGTCACCTCCAATATGCTGTGAAATTGAGTTCTGGAGAATAAGGCAGTGCCCATTAGAAGCTGCTGCAGTAAGGTGCTAAAGAGAAAGTCCCAGTCAATTCTGCAGACTGTGTCACATGAGGACGTGACCAAAGAATGGTAACTTGGGGGATGGGGACAGTAACGCCAGCAATTATGTCTTGGGAGATTAAACAGCAAAAATACTAATATTTAGAACATGTATCACACTTGGACACTCAAACTACAGATCTATGGAATATATTAAAAAAAAAAAAGTATGATTTGAGCCAAAGATAGATCAGGAAGAAATGCTGTTACAAAGATAGGTAATACTTATTAGAATCAAGAAATGAATCTTCTTAAATGAAGAAGATTTAAGAAAATTAAGATGATTTAGGAAATGATCTTAAAGATCACCCAGTTCTAACCGCCCTGCCATGGGCAGGGACACCTTCCACTGTCCCAAGTTGCTCCAAGCCTTGTCCAACCTGGCCTTGGACACTTCCAGGGGCAGCCACGGCTTCTCTGGGCACCCTGTGCCAGGGCCTCCCCACCCTCACAGGGAACAATTCCTTCCTCACATCTAATCCAAACCTGCTTTCTTTCAGTTTGAACTTCTTAATATATTTTTCCATATGTGAGCTTCCCTCTCTCTAGAGAAGCTGCCTTAATCAGGAAAAGATTTGGGGTGAATTTGCTAACAGAAAGCAAGTTGAAGTGACAATTTTTGACCAAAAATTTGAAAGACTATAAGAAACATAGACAAAAACATTCCTTCTAATCATAGGCCACTACAAAGGATTCCTCAAAACGGTTCATGGCCTGAAGCATGGAAGAACCTGGTTACCAAGTGCTAAGGTACTTAATCCCTATTGATTTAAATTTGTTTGTTTGTTTGCAGGGGGGTTTTTTTGGAGGGCTTTAGGTGGGTGGTTTATCAATTTTCATGACAGAAAAATTTTATACCTCTGCTTCAAAAAAATATATTTTTCAGTGAGAGCAAGCCTCAGGCTTGCCAGCAATATTAACAGTTACATGAAAGCATAGAAAAAGAATCGTATTTTTGGGGGAATGATAACCACATGCCCCTCAAACACATGAGGATTATTAGGGCATGAACTCTCTCTTTCATGTCTGGCTAGAACGATAAAGACCCAACTCTGATAGCAGTGCTGGGATTCTATTGAATATTTATTATTTCTAAAAATCAAGAATTATACAGGGGATTAACAGGTAGAGGGCACTACAGAGATTCCCATCAAAAACGTGAGAAAAGCAGAAATACAGGTAGGAACTGGGCAGACAGTGAAAGGTATTAGGGAAGTCAAAATAACCCAGAAGTGAAAAGACACTGATTAACTTTTGCATTCTGTATGACCTGAGAGGGTAGAATTGTGATAAAGTGAATGTGGGAGGATGAAATTGCGGAACAGGAAATTACATGTAGGAACAAAGAAGGGAAAAAACTATAGGCTATCCTAGCAGAGAAAAAAAAGGGATAAGACTTTGAAAAATAACCTTGTGAAAACTGTAGAGTGTCAAAAATGTCACAGAAACTGCAAACCTAAAGGGTCTGATGTAAAAGAGGAGAGACAAAGAAGAGGGCAGTGAGGAAGAGTAGAGAGAATAGATTTAAAATCCAAATATTAAACTAAGAACCACAACCTATTGTGTAGCTTCATATACTGTCTCAGGCCCTGTTAAAATTATATTTAAATCAAGCAGAGGAGCTTTGGAGCTTTATGGGATTTTTAATTAAATACAGTAAATAAATAAACCAGGGAAAAACAGCTATTTGGTCAAGATGGGAAGGAAACTTTCTATGAAAACTCTTAATGACGTTATCCTCACCCTGAGCAGTCAGATCCAACAAGTCTTACAGGTCTGATACAATAAATGTCACACGTGTCACACTTGCAGTCCCACCCAACCCAGCTGCATGAACAGCCTGGCACTGGCATAGTAAATATTGTCATCAGCTTCTCCAAGACCTAGAGACTGAGCCCAGTGGAAGCTGATGACAGCTCTTGGGTAGACCTGTCTGTTGAAGTGCCAGACAATGGCTGAAACAAGATTAAAAATTGACTGCGTGCTGCAAAAATGGATTTCTCATCATCCTGTCCAAGAGCCACTCAAAGTCACCAGTGGATCCTGCCATGTGGACAGAGGTGATTGATATCTGATACTATCAATTATCATCCACACCTTTCAAAAAGCCCTTACAGCAACGAGATCAGGCTGGGTTTTGTTCTTGGGTTGCTTTTGCTGGGGGTTTTGTTGTCTTTTTTCTCATTTCGCTTATACTTTGTTTTCTCCTCCTTTGCAGTAATTTTTACACAGTAAGAATTGGAAACAAAACCTTTTGTACCAGGTTGCTTAATTACAAGTAGAACATAACATTAAAGATATTTCATAACAGTTGGAAATAGAGTTAGTGAATAAAATTAATGTCAATTAAGAAACAAATGTAATGTTGAAATCCCATTTGACAATTAAACTCTATGTACTTTGCCACTGCTCATAAAGCCATTAGGAAGATGGAATTAGAGAAGCCTGTGGAAAAGGATCATGTTTTCCTCCACATTTATAGTGCTCCCTACCTCATGCTACTGCATTATTGATAATGAACACCAACGTTTGAAGCTGTTGTTATGAATTCAAAGTTCTGTAAGTTCCTTTAGCTGATGTGACTATAGGTCATTCTCAATGACACTACAGAACAGTGCAAGCTTCTTTATGTAAAACTATTACCAACAGAAATCTCTTGAAATACGTTTCTGGTGGGTTTTCTTGGTTTTTTTTTTTGGTCCAGTTTGTAGGTATTTTTATTTATAGCGTAGCAACATTATACACTTCCATTGAGCTTCTCTCACATTTACAGTGTTTATCAAAAAGATTTTTAAAAACTCCATACTTATTTCTCTGCAGTGATTGCAGAGGTAGGCATCTTCTAAACACAGAGATTTGTTGAAATATCTGAGGTTTTATGAGGGCTCATTATTTGAGGAATAATACATAAACTATGTGCAGTAATCTCTTCCCATGCACAACTCAGCTGTCACTGAGTTTTGTCTCCTAATTCTTCTCAAGGCACTTTGAAAAGCCAACCCTCTGCTCACAACTTCAGTTAAAAAATAATAATAAAAAAGATAAAATCAAGTCCCTGTTTCAAAGAGCAAAAGCAGCCATGGTTACTACACCATGGCTTTTACCAGGAAAAAAAGAATCCATCATGAGTATGATGTTGCAGATCAAAGTTTCCTTTGTTTGATGAAAATGTTACACACTGCAGCCTTACCCAAACCTACCTGATCTGGGCACAGTTTCCTGAAATATGGCACCATATGTGCATCAGTAAACATTATGTGTAGAGTAAATTAAACCAAGCCTTATAATTAGGCAGTAAGGAAATTACTGCAGACCTGAAAGAGTAAATCAGCAGTATTAAAGCACTCTCCATTTCCTCTGGAGCACTTCAGAGCACCATAAAATCCTCAATGTCACAGTGATAAACACCTAGAAGTGCATTTTTGAGGGAGACAAAGACATGGCTGTTCCAAGAAGTTCAAATCAAAATCCTTATTGATTGTAATTCAAATAACAGTGAATTTTCCCTAATTCCTCAGACCAGATTTTTGAAAATTTTACTAAAAGTTCTTTCCTGAAGTAAATACACCAGTTATTCTACCAAATGGGAGCAGACAAAAAGTGGAAGTATTCATCAGCATGGCAGGGGCTCAGAGCTCTTTCAGACCACGTTGGTGACATTCAGAGTGTCCCTACTCCTGGGGTCACAAATTCAGTGGGAGCTGGAGGAGCAGAGAACTTCATCAAGTGGAGCATTGCTGCCTCTGCCTAAGCCAGTATCACACCAAACTGCAGCCTGACACCTTTGTACAGGTTTAGGCAAAACTTAGAAAACAACTACAGATCTAGAAAAGAGCTCCACACAATGCAGTGCACCCATATTAAAGGACACATGTAGCCCCGGCACAGAAATAAATCTGTATCAGCATTTCAGGGACTGCTTTTGGGAAGGCAGCTTCCAGATTTTCATATTCAAGAGCACTGGAGTTACTGCAGGTGAAAATCAAACCTATTAAGCAACAAGAAAAAGGTGCTGGGTTTCTCACAAGCAAGAGCTGATGCCACAGGTGGCCTTAGGTTCAAAGAGGTTTAGATTAATTCGTGGCTGGCTGCCTTTAAAAAATGCCAGCATTTTGTCAAGATGTATTTTCATGCAACAGAATGGGGCAATCTCAGCAATAACACTGCCCTTCCCCTTGGAAACATCCAAAAACTCCTCTTTGGAAATACAGCACAGACTCCTGTGGATCATCTGTTTAAGTGTGACCTTGCTTCTACTCTGCCTCTGCAAATAAATCTTAATAAACATCCCTGCAAGACTAAATTCTGAAGTTACAACCTCCTTGGATATTCTGCTACTACTTCACACTTGCATGAAGTTTTGCATCTTCAGAACACTGCATCAACTCTTACAAACTCTACAGTCTTATGTGGGCTCAGGAAGGTCTGTGACCCTTTTCTCTGTTTTCTTCCCCTATTAAAATTATACTTGAATTAAATTAATTCAATAAATTATTTAATTTAGTTTCTTCCCCTATTTAAATTATACCTTGAATTAAAAAAGCCCCCTTCAGGATTTATAACCTTTACCCAATGCTCTCTTGTTTACAAAAAAGGGCACATCAGAGAAGGAGAACACACTTCCCCCCCAGGTGCCCCAGAAATGCACCCATTGCTGCACCATTGACTGCTCCAGTGGAGAGCTGGAAAGTCAAAGGACTCCTCACTCAAACCTGCCTTTAGGGTGCCTAAATTTGCAGATTGTTCATGACTCCCTATGTACAAAGAGCTCACACAAAACACATCCTTGGAAACCCCAAGTCACCCTCCAGAAATGAACCCTCCAGTGACTGTAAGGGAGGCTGAAGGAAAACCACTTTTCTATCACCACCTGATTTCTATAACTGACATCAGCTGGTGTGAACTTTCAGCGTTCTCCCTTTCCTCTTCCCCTGCCCCTCAGTATGAGTTTTTTATTTCTTTGGGTGTGCTTCTCATTGTCTTTGGGAAGCTGAAAGGGGCTTTTTATTTAATGTATATTAATTTTGATTAGAATTGGGTTCACTGTTTTCTACTGAAGATTTTGTTTTGGTTTTTGAGCCCTTATGCTCCCCTTGGGCTTATACCTTAACATTCAGATTCTGTGTACCTCCTAATGCTGGTACAACACAGAATACCTCACGTGAGGCAGCTTCACCTTCAGAAGCAACTTTATTTTCTGAGCTTCAGATTATTCTTCTAAAACTGGACAGTCAAGTCTTGCTTGTCCTCACAGAGCATAGTAAAGAGGATGAACAAAAAAATTTATTCAGTTAATCATGATTTAGAGCACCAAGATTTAATTTCTAGCTGCTGCTGGTCTTCCCTACAGCATTTGCAAGTCATCTGGTCTGGGTGTGAGACAGAAGCTTTGCTGCAATAAAATGATGATAAGATTTCCTCTTTTAGAGGATGTCCTATGTTTTCCCCAAAGGATTTACATTCTGTAAAGAAGCAACCTATGCATATCCTTGAGCAGAGAGATTTAAGCCCACAGACTGAAAACATTATGTAAGAGCCTATCCATAATATAATTGACATTGTATGGGTTAGCTGTGATAAAATCTGTTCCAACAGAACACATTCTTTCAGTTTTAGGTGTCCCATCAGTCTAATTCCATGAGTTAATATTCATGCTTTTTATTCTGAGAGTCCTTCTAGAGTCTACACCAATTTTTGGCAGGCTTCAAAGTGCTAAACCTTTTTTTTTACCCTAAATTGCATTTATAAACAGCAATACAACTTAATCTATGTGGAAGTGAGTGACACAAAGAGCAAATGGAGACATGCTGCTGCTCAAGGGCTGGAACACAGAGAGATGATAAATAAGCCCAAGAACATGCTGAAGCCTGGGATCTAGTTCAAACTGGTGTAAGCCATGTTAAACAAAGAACAGAAAATTACAAGTCCTTTCAGAGACCTGTGAAGTTGATAAAAACTGAGTAAGATCGAGACGTTGTTCCCAAGGTCTTTGTTTTACCAATTTTGCATGAATAAATTACAGGAGATTTTGTCTCATCAAACTTGAACCTTCTGCAAGCTTAAATTTCAGGCTAATACAGCTACTGAAACAGTGCTATCAAGGATTTAATGGTCACTGTGGGTGCCTTCCAACTCAGGATATTCTGTGCCTAAAAGATAATATAATAATTGTAGATTGAAGGGAGAGATGTTAGAGAATATGGCTGATTAACAGGCTGATGAAAATCATGCCCAGAGTCCACCAAGTGTCTCACAATTTGCAAGAGCCCATCTTAGCACAGGGGAATGTAAATGACTGATCAAATATACATAAGGGTCATGTGAAAGGATGTACTTACTGCATTATACATAAAGAATTGATTAGAGGTATAAAAAAGGGCAAATATGACCCAGATATTTTTATTTTTTTTTATTTGGCTTCTGCAGAGTGTGTGACTGGTAGAAAGGCACCACAGCATGGTCACTATTAATATTAGTTCATGCCTAAATGGCCAAACCTAATCCTGAGTACCCCAAAGTGTGTCCCCATTCCTGGGACACTGATAGTGGCTATTGGGAAAAGCAGACACTGAAAAGAAGCAATTAATATCCTAACCCATCAGAAAGAGGGAAAACTCACCCAAACCAAAGCAGAAATCCTGGAAAAACCTATCTTGCAGCCTTCAGCTTACAAAGGAGCTCTGATTAAATCACCAGTAAGAAGGACAAACCCCAGATACACCTGAAAATCATTTGTGGGTAATCATAAAGGAAAACAAGCTCCATCCACTGTGGAATTCACATAAGGGGTGATTATTTATTTATGGATAGTAACCTGCTATGGTTATACAGCACCAATGTTACTGCAGTGGCAGATAGCAGAGGAGAACAGAAACATACTCTGGGTTTTACTTTCTGGGCTGGTTTTCTGAGGGAATGATGCTCACCACAGGAAATCTGCCTTTTCATTTTTTTTTTTTCTCAACACATTTTAATCAGTTGGCCAATTTTAAAACTCTCATCTGACAGAGAGAAAAGGTCTTAAGGATGATGGATAGCTGGAGTTTGATGGAAAATTGTCTGGGTAGGAGAAGAGTGACCCAAATCAGTGTCCTGTGGAGGGGAATTTGTTATCTGAGGTCAGAAGTTGGCCCCAGAGTACCCACACAGGTGCCAGCCCATTCCTCTCTGCTTTTCACCTGGAGGAACAAATGAGCCTCAGGTGATGAGGAATGAGCAGGGAGATGATGAGGAGGGGGTGAGAAAATGAGAGAAAACATGAGAATCAAGGACCTAAGATTATTGCCGTGGAAAGCCCTAAATAGACAGTACAGTGCTATAGAAAGCAAAATTTCATTAATTCAGGTGTTCACAATTTTGGTTTTCACTCCTGTGTCTACACAATATGGATTCCTCAGAGGTTTGTAGGATGCTGTCTGGGAAAGACAATCTGAGAAGAGGACATTTTTGATAAAAAGACATGATAAAGTGGAATGTTTCCCTCAGACAGTGATGTGAAGAATTCTTTTTTCCATATTCAGAATCACCATCTTGGCTACTAACTGTATGGAGCCACTAAGAGGATGTTGATGTTATTCTGCTTTTTATGCTACCTGTCCAAAAGGTTGAGCTGGATTTTACCCAACAACACAGAAAAGCCACAAAACTCTAATCAGGTGGCAAAAAAATGCATTTTGATACTGCACACCCAAACTTAGAGATCTAACAGTCAGATTAATTTCTATTAGGCATCCATTCCATTAAAGTGAAAGCCCAGGATGTCAGTCTAAATGTTCAAAAGTATTTATCAAAATGCAACAGAAAACGTGACTGGAAATGCAGTTATTCTTTCAGGACTTTCTACTCCACAGTTCCTATTAATATCTATGTTTTAATAAAGTTTTGTTGCCTAAAACTGTAAGGAGAAGCAGAAATCCAATATCAAGAAAAACACAGTACTTTTTGATTTTTGCTTTATTCTACTTTCAGATGAAATGTGAAAATTTAAGACCTAGCAAAATGCTTTGAAATGAAGGAAAATCTCCTTGCCATTGTTAAAATGAAGGGTTAATTTTTAATATTTATTTATATGTAAATATTTGTATTTGCAATGCTAGGTTAAAATAAATTAATAACTTTCAAAATGAAAACTGGAAACTACTGGAAAAAATCCACACTAGACTTTTCAACACTCTCAGATCTTTTTTATAACTATTACATTTTTTAATTTTCAAAGTTAAATTTACGGATAATTTTTGGAACTCTTCCAGTTTTTAAGAAAATGATAATATTCTGTGGAGTATTTATTTCACGCAATATTTCTAAGCAGCTTTAGTAATAACATAAACTTCAGTCTGTAGGAGTTGGATGAATTCTCCTTAACAGCTGTATGAGAGCATAATTTCCAGCATAAACTAAGAATTGGTGGTGAAAAAAAATTAATTTCTGTCCAATTCCTTCCACTTGGAGGCATAGGAAGCAAAACTGGGCAAAAAATGAAATAATGCATGCAGGCTGCTGCAATGGCAGCACAGATAGGTGGGATTTAAGGCAAAACAGATGGTTTTGGTTATTCCACCTGGAGTGGAATGAAGCAGCTCAGCCATCAGCTGGATGAGGACAGGGGGGTGGCAGCAGGGCTGGCAGGGGGGACAGCAGAGGTGGTGACAGCAGTGGTGGTGACAGCACAGAGCTCTGCTCACACAGCTCCAGGCCATGCTGTGCCTCCAGGTGCTGTGACCAAACCCTCTGGTGTGTCCCTCCTGCTCCTCCCTCTGTCAGTGTCACCCCAGAGCTGCAACGCTCGAAATGCCCCAAATTTGGGATTGCCTGCAGCATTTGAACTCTGGGCTTGGGGTGTCTCTTTCCTCCTATGGAATAAAAACAAACAAACAAAAAATTGGCATCAACCAGCACCTGCTGCTGGCCTGGCTTGCTGTACCACACAGGGAAAGATGTCTTAGTTTAGATTTCAGGGATTTGTCTTTTTTTTTAAAAGTACAGGCTTGCATACCAGCAGGAAAAAGAAATCCAAAATCTTGCCAATTGTCACTTTTTATCAGATCCAGTGCTTTCTCCAGCTTGTTCAAAATGAAAGGCTGATTCAGCCTGGAGAAGAGAAGGCTTCCAGATCTTCTAGAACCTTCCAGTGCCTAAAGAAGCTACAAGAGAGCTGGACAGGGACTTCTGGAAGGGCATGGAGTGACAGGACAGCAGGAAGGGCTGTACACTGCCTGAGGGCAGTGTCACAGAATCACAGAATTTTTAGGGTTGGAAGGGACCTCTGGAGACCATCCAGTCCAACCCCCCTGCCAAGGCAGTGTCACCTGGAGCAGGTGACACAGGAATGTGTCCAGGTGGGTGTGGAATGTCTCCAGAGGGGGAGCTCCCTGGGCAGCTGTTCCAGAGCTCTGCCATCCTCAACATAAAGAAGTTCTTCCTCATGTTGAGGTGAAAGTTCTTGTGTTTAGTGAATGGCCACTAGTCCTTGTCCTGTCTCTGGGCACTAATGAAATAAGTCTGGCATCATCCTGTGAGCCCTGCCTTGGAAATATTTATATGGATTGATGAGATCCCTCTTATTCTCTTTTCCAAACTAAACAAGCCCAACTTCTACAGAATCTCCTCATAAGGGGGATGCTCCAGACCCTTCACCATCTTTGTGGCCTCTGCTGGACCTTCTCCAGTAGCTCCTTGTTTAGATTGTACCGAGGAGCCTGGGTTAGATTTTAGGAAGAAATCCTTCCCTGTGAGGGTGGGGAGGCCCTGGCACAGGGTGCCCAGAGAAGCTGTGGCTGCCCCTGGATCCCTGCAAGTGTCCAAGGCCAGGTTGGATGGGGCTTGGAGCAACCTGGGATGGTGGAAGGTGTCCCTGCCCATGGCAGGGTGTTGGATAGAAATGGGTATTGGATCCCTTCCAACCCAAACCACCCTGTGATTCCTGGAAAATCCCCTAAGGAATGGCTGCAGTAAGCCACGGGCTGGTGAGATGTGTCTGCTTCCAAGAACTTGCTCAGTCTGAATTAGGTTGATGTTCTTACTGGCAGTTTATAGGAAGACATATAATTAGATCTCCATAATCATTTCCCAACTCCCAGGAGAGTTTCAATGATGAGTTTAAAAGATGTAATTCCATCAGAATAAGAAATATTGAAGTGACTGTGAATTGTGAGGCGGAATTTTAGCACCACGTGTTCCATCCACAATCATTTCCCATGTCGGCATGTTCTGCAGATAATGAAATCAAATCCCTGAAATAAAGAGCTAAGTGACCTGGGGAGAAAATGAAAAACCAGTCTTAGATGGGTGATTACTGAAGACTTGCAAGGGAGCCTGACTAACAATTGGAAAAAAAATCTGTCTATCTATATCTATATCTATATCTATATCTAATCTATATCTATATTTTTTATCACCAAAATGTTTGTTGTAGGTTATCTAGTTATATGGTGTTGACATTAATCTTCCAAAGTCTGAAAAGCAAGCTTTAAGAGGGATTCACTAAAAACAAAAGACATTATGATATTCCAAGTTGGTTGTCTCTCCAATGATTTTGCCCAGAATAGAAAGACTGAAATGGTGGGACTTGTAACTCCACTGCAGCTCATTTCCTCTGGATCTTCTCAGCCATTAAACCAAGCCCTCAGTGACACCCTCACATTCTGGAATTCAGCACAGAGTGCCTGGGCATGTTTGGGCAGACACGCACAGGTACAGTGCTGATTATATTCATGTGAGGAAACACAACATTGATTATGATTCTGAAGGATCGTGATTTACAGTCAGAATGCACATTGTTGAAAGCAGACTCCATCTTCCTGTATGTTTGTGCAAAACCCAGCACAATTATGATTTAATCTTGATTAGTTTACTAGCAACTGCCACAATTTTATAAACATTATACCTACGTGATTAACTTCCATAAATATCAGAAACTGTATTAAAAGCTTCATCTCCAAGCAGGAAAATATAATATCTGTGCTTCACTTTACCCAAATCCAGAGTTCCAACCTCTCTGAGGCTGAACACACATGAGAAGCACACAGCTTATTAAGAAAGGTACCATTTTTATATCACGTTTCAGAGTAAATTTGGCTTTAGGGATGAGTAATTCAGGCAACTGCTGAGAGCCTCACACAGAACTAACTCATGTGTTAGTCTGCTACTTCCTTGAAGCAGTGAGAACAGAGGTGGGAGGCAACACATGGTCCCAGCTCCACTGCAGAGCCGAGGATCCCACAAATTTGGAGGTCAGAACAGCAGAGCTCTTTCTTGTGTCATTAGCTGAGCAGCAGATGTGACGCCAGGCTTTACTCAGGAGACTCAGTGATTCATATTGTCTCTAGGTCCACTGCAATGGGGTTGTTATTTGGCAAAATAAGCTCTGAGAAAATGATCTTCAAACACGTCTGCTAAAGGTTAAGAAGGAAGAGCTGAAATGAGCCTGAGTTTCAGCAGTGCAGAGCAGTGATTTCAAAATGCCTACAGGGGCCACTCTTTCTGAAACTATTCTGCTGCAAATAGGTACCTGATGATACATTTAAATCTTTACTTGGTTGGGCAGTTCTCTGGATTTGGGATCATTTTCACAGAGGCCACGTATTATTGTTGTTATTATTATTATTATTATTATTATTATTATTATTATTATTATTTTACAGAAAATGCAGAACTGGGATGATCTCAAAGGGAGAAAAAAGAGGTCAGAAGAGGCAATCTGTCCTGTCTTAACTTGAAGGTCTAAAGAGAAGCCTAAAGATTTCTCCCTTTTGGTTGGCAATCTCCTTTCACTTCTTCTCCATCTCAAGATTTTCAAATCAACCTTTCTTTCTTAGCACAAAACACAATGATAAATGCAATAGAAGAAAGCCGAAATTTATGGTTTAAACTAGGTTTTGCAGTTATTCATAAAATCATAGAACAGTTTGGGTTATAAGGGGCATTTGAAGGTCATGTGGTTCACTTCCCTGTGCCATGGGCAGGGCCATCCTCAAGGAGATCAGGTTACTCAGACCCATCCAATCTGGCCTTGAGTGTTTACAGGGATGGGGCATCCACCTCTCTGGCAAAATTGTTATTTATTATGACTTTCTGTATCTTCACAGGATCTTTATTTAATGCAGTACCTCAGAAGTTCTCTCTGAACATACTCTACTTTTATAACTTTTCTTTTTCATATTCTGCTCATCTTTCCTGTTACTCTAGTGAGAGTATTCAAATCAAACACAAATAAGCACATATGTCAGTGTTTTTATGACTGGGGTTTTTGGGCTGCCAAGGCAGGGAAGGTCTGGACAATCTGCCTCCCCTCCCACATGGAAAGACCATTGGGGGTTACACTTGGAATGCATTTCTTTCTCCCCTTTTTTTTTTTGTTTCAGGAAATTCTGCTACATTGCTTAATGTCATGTGCAATGTAGGGCCATATCTAAATGAGGACACCAATTCTTTATACCTCCACATGTGGCAGAACCAGTCTGAAATTGCAAAGCAATGATTTCCTTGGAAAATCAAGGAGCATTATCAAAAGCACAGCTCACCTGTCTCCGAAGGTCTCGTGTTTTCTTGGTCATCTTGTCAATGGCAATGTTGAGTGGGTCTCCCTTCTCCTTCCTTCCAGTCTGTTAAAAAACCCCAAAATTATAGAGTTAGAGAAAAATCCTCCAGGTAATATAAACTTTAAAAAAAATAGTAAGGATTCATCAAAGGAAATTTTTGCAGCTTTTTTGTTTGCTACCATCAAGTTGTTATTTCCAAAGTAATGTTTTTAACGTGTTTATGTGCAGGAGGCACAGAAGATTATTTTAAAACAATCCTAAAGTGATAAGAACAAAGATTAAGGTGACTCACCGGAGAGTTCAGAACTTTTCCACCAATAAATTATGTGCATATATTATAGCTAATACTCCAAAAAATCTGGCAAGACCTTTCACTATAAAATGATTATTAAGAGTTTCTAATCTCTATCCTGCCAAGCACTGGGAATGTTAAACATGATAATAAGCAGCAACACAGCTTGAGGACAGAAGGAAAATGGTCCCTATGCCTGTAACAGGAATCATATTGGCAGACTTTAGGTTCAGTATAAAGAAGAAATCCACTTAAAACACTTTCCTGCAGGAAGTCTCAAAGCAAAACTCACGAAGATTAAAAAGGGGGGAAAAAGCCTTTTGTGGCTCATAACCAATGGGGGGAAAGTATGGTTTTTAGGTTCAATGGCACAAAAAGCATTGACTTTGTTAGCTGTATTACCTTTCTCTTAAAACTACTCTAAAGATTTGTCACATCTCTTGCATATTGAACTCTGTTTGAAAGCTTTTCATCAAGAATCAAAATGATCTCCCATTCTTCCTGGCAGTAGTCTTTCCTTCCCAAGGCTGTTTTCAAATGCTCCTATTTAGAATTGTTCCTTGCATGTGATTAAGAGCGATTTTCTCTCCCCAGCTGAGCCTAGCAGCACACACATTTCTGGGAGCTATTGAGAAGTCACTTTTGGGGTGGGATGGGGATTAAAGACACCCTTTCAATGATATCCTCTAAAACATACAGCACAGTTATCAGCCCTACATTGGCAAGAGGCCTCTGCTCCAGTCTCTGCTTTAGGCATTCATTCCTGCCTGTAATTCTAATTATGACACGAGGCCAAAGCTTTTATGATCATTTAGAAATCGTAAAACCCATCCCCTTTTTCTTATTTAGAAATTCAAACATACCAATATCCAGTGCCACCCGAATTTAATACAAAACATAAATTTACCTCTTAGCTTTCTAAAAAGGATCCATTTACAAATTCTGGAGTTAATCACACAAATTGACACCAGAAAACAGAGAGGGAAATCATTTGCCATCACACGAGAGGAGGCATCTGTGTCACCCGCTGATATTTTTATCTCACTTTGCTTTTCTTTCTTCCTTTGACTGAGTTCTTCTGGTCCCCAGCTGAAGAACCACATCTCTTTAGCCTGAGTAATGTCAGCACAGGTTTTTGGTTTTAGATGGCCCAAATTCAGTCCCTGGTATTTTGTTCAAGACAGCAGCTGCCATATGTGCACACAATCGAGCCTGTTTTTCAAGCTGAAATTTCACAATAAAGCTGAGGCAGGAAAGTTTGGTTCAGGAAGCCTCTCCTGACTGCTGGAATGGTACAGCAGGGACTGCCAGGTTCTGGTTTGTTAGAATACAGAGTTATATTCTAAGAAAACTTAGAAAAACAGAAAATCAGTCCAGCTGTGCGTTGTGCAGTTGCTGAACCAAGTTTCCTTGGTGACATTCATGTTCAGGGATGCTTTTTTTCCCAGTCAAATAATTCAATTTATCTAACATTCTTTAAATTCTTTTCTTCCTTCTCATTGTTTAAGCTTTAATGGACTGGCTTTGAAAGATCCATAACCACAGATTAGTTAAGACTTTTTTTTAGGGCAAAGACAACCTTTGTTTGGCACTTTTTCTTTCCTTATTTTTAATAAAATCAGGGAATAATTTGCCAAACAGGCCAAAATTCCCGTGGGTATTAACACAATGTGAAAAATCAAAGAGCAAACACCAAGACACTTAAGACAACATAGGGACGTTATTGTACAGCTCTCAAAAAAAACAAGTGGTTCACAATTCCCCTGTACTGATCTCATGCAGGGCAGAGATATTTTGTATTCCTCACCAACATGGTGAGGTCAAACAATTAATGCTTGGCACCCACGCTGGGGGTCAGAAAGTTGTCCTTGAGCAGGAACTTGGGAATCCTTCCAGGATAGTCAGCTATGGGATACAGTGACACTAAATATATTAAGCATTTGATAAACTGCATCATTTAGAGGAAAAATCTCCTGGGCATTGGAAAAAAAAAAAAAGTGAGAATTTTGAGACTGACCTCAAAGTTTGTAACTGAGGTTCCTAATCTGGGTGTTTTGTATGTCTCATAGGTGGAAACTCTCACTGAGAGCAGGCCCATGGCAGCCTAAGCCTCCCTTCAAATTTATCTGGTAACTTTTTGACTCCAGTTTTAAACAGAAAGTGTTTATATAAACAGTGGCCCTTAAGGTACATCCTATTGTGAAACATGAAACAACTGGGAACCCTTCTGTGACCCTTAGGCCACACAACACAAACTGTCAATATCCATCTGGCCTGTCCAAAGCAGAGCAAAGCCTGTTCCACATTGCTGTGTGCAATTGCCCAAATCGTGCCTCCATGCTGCCTGAGATGCTAAATGGGATGTGCTGGAGAGCTAAACCAGAACAAGAGATCCAACTGAGCTCCCTCAATGGCAGTATTTTATTAACTCACACAAATATGGCTGAAATCTCCCATTCTGCACCATTTTTGCTTATCCAGGAATTTTAAGTGTCCTTCACCTGTTACTTATAAAATGGCTCCTGCCTTTCAGTTTGTATACAAACCCCCTTCTTCACCGTATGATTTCAAATGAATTTGTTTAGTAAATCACATTATTGAAAAATAACTAGCATGGCATGTGATGCTACATAGCTTCAGGCAGGTCTGTCAAACACCATCTGCTCTGTGCTGAAAATATAAGTTTATTAAAGTTTATTTATTTAAGTCCTTAAATACTCTTATTTTATTGTTGCTCTGTGATAAATTTTTGGCCTTCATTCCTAGAAGGGATGGAAAGGAATTGAAAAAAATGAAAAAAGCTTGGTATTGAGCCGTTTGCCATTTCTCTGTTAATCTTTCTCTGCAAAAGGGAAGAAAGATACTTTGGGATGAAAAGGAAGTAAAAATTGCTGCTGGCATTGGGTTAAAAGGAGAAGGAGGAGAAATGCACAGAATTCCTTGAATGCCAAAATATCCGTATTCAAGTTCCTATGGACAGAATTACATCTATTCATGGTGTAATGAGGAGAACTTTGCAACAGGAGAATATATTAATCAAGTCCCTGATTTCTTGTGACCATTAACAGCATTTGCATACTGCTTGTACCCGAGATATTTTCAAACAATTTTCTCAGTCTGAGTTGCTTCCATTCTAATGTCCTCAGAGCTTTTCCCTGCCCATCTGATTTTTCCTGAGTTCAGGATGAGCCAATTCCCACAGGCTCTGACCAGGGGCTGTGCTGGCTGCAGACTCCCCCAGCTCAGGGGAGGGTCTTCCACTGCATTTCTGCCCCAAGGCTGCAGTTCCCTCCCAGGTCACTCAATGTCAGATCCAGCTCCCTGGATATAATATTCAAATGTTTTTAAGCCTGATTTGCCACCTGACATGAGAGGTTGTGTGGTTTCTCAAGATGTCCATGTGTGGTAAGTGGAAGAAATCAAGGTACTGGCTGTTCTGTTGTTCCAGAAAATGCCTACAGTCTCAAGCAGTGACAACAGTATTACCTGAACAACAAAGACAGAGCACAGTCATTTATATTAAGCAAGCTCTGAAAAGCCTTTCAGGTAAAACTGCACGGTATTAAAGCTAGAACTTATTTATACAGGGAACTTCAACATCATTTGGTTGGGCAATGAAATAAAATAAGGACAAATTTCAGCATCTGCTGAATGCTAGAAAGATCTCTGCTAAGGTATAGCACTGCTTTTCATTTTTACAAAGACCTTTTCCTCTCCTTCCTTTTTACAGTTTAAGCTGGTAGAGTAAAATATTAAACTCCCAAAATATGTATCACAGCTATTAAGGACATTTCCATCCCACGATTTGCTCATTACAGAACTCTTTTGATCAGCATGAGGTACTTAACAGGATATTTTTCTAACCCTAGAGAATATCACAGAACCAGGACAAGGACAGTCAGGCCAATCAGCCCAGAGACTCGGTGCATTTTAGATGAGATATGGTCAACCTTGGAAGAAGATGCTCCAGACTGGAGCTGTGTTGCTGGGTTTTAATAATTCCAGATAACACTAATGAGGAAATCACAGAGCTCAAATTTCAGCACATGAAACAGATGAAATTACTACTACCAAAATTTTTGTTATAAAGACATGTTATTGTAATGAATACCCTTGCATTGAAAAGTTAGGATCACTTAGAGATGTCTGAGAAGCAAAGCCAATACTTTGAACACGTTATTATAAAAAAATGCCAGATGAACAAGGCTGACAATGATAACCTATAAAAGAAGGGGATGGAGTGCCAAGAAAGACACAAAAAGTGGGGCAACTGCAGGCCTGCCTGACAAAATAATGTCACAGACAAAACCCCAATGTGTATCACAACTAAAGGAGTGATTGTTAGAGGACACGATTTTCCTTTAAAGTTTGTGATTTAGAAGCTCAGGATTTCAATTGAACAGTAACAATAACAACAATCTATGTAATGGTGGTTTTGGAACCACCATTTTCAGACACTCCTCTTTTTTCTCTGCTGCTTCAGATGTCAGCCAGAATATCTGGAAGAGCTCAATCTCCTAACACATCAAGTGGTGCATGTCCAAGACAACCTCACTACTGTTTCAAATAATTTAGCCTCCAGGAGACAGCTGGAAAGATTATCTATTGATCCAAAAGCTACCAAACCCTGATCTATTTTTATATTTTCATCATCCCCTAGGTAGAGGGCTCCATTATTTACAGGTTATTCAGAACTTCAATATCACAATGTTTTATTAAGGTGTAAATTGCTGCTCAAAAATATATCTGTCCTAATATTTTATTTTAAATGTTGAACATCACTCCTTTAAAACTATGCCAGTGTTCAATAGCCCTTTTAAAAGTGATGAAGAGAAGCTTAGTACTAAAAGGAAAAACATTTTGAACAACAGGCATGGGCTGCATCAGTGCTTTTAAGCAGAAATCCAGGTTTAAACATACCAATACATAGTCCCCTCCTGACAGAAGAAGATTCATTTTGGGCCAGGAAAAGGATAAACAATATATTCCAGGAGAAGCAGAGACTAAATTTCACTGGAAGTTGAAAATTCTGGCAATATTCTAGGGGGAAGGGCAGGAAAACAAGTTTTAGAGAATCTGTATGGTTCCTCTAGAGATGAGCTGAAGAAGACTTCTTAAAATAATAAGTTTAAGAAAGATGGAATATTAAGAAGTCTCTTGGGAGTGTGGAATGAATGTGAATTACTGTTGTTCTCAGTTCAGTGATTTTATTGTATTTTTACTCATTAAAAATATTTTGGTTTTAGGATTTATTCTAAGGAACTGCACTGGAGGTTCTGCAGTCACTCATGTTCCAGTTTCAATTTTGCTATAGAAACCCCTCCTGTAGAACTAAAATTTGTATGTTTCCATGTCTTCTTAATAATTAACTTATTTTGTCAGGAGAAAAAAAGAAAGGATAGTTTTGTACAAAAAGGGGGTAAGAAAGGTTGTGTAGTAAGGTCTTTAGAGCTTTGTTTAGGTGGTTGCAAAGGAGAGAGACTGAGTCATCACAGAGAAAGGCAAAGACAGAAATCATGGAACCACAGCATGGCTCAGGTGGGAAGGAACATTAAAGCCCATCTCATTCCACCCCTGCCATGGGCAGGGACACCTTCCACTATCCCAGGCTGCTCCAAGCCCTGTCCAGCCTGGCCTTGGACACTGCCAGGGATCCAGGGGCAGCCACAGCTTCTCTGGGCACCCTGTGCCAGGGCCTCCCCACCCTCACAGGGAACAATTTCATCCTAATATCTGATCTAAACCTGCTCTCTGTCAGTGTGAGGCCATTTCCTCTTGTCCTGTCACTCCATCACTTGTAATTATTCTCTCTCCCTGTTTCCTGCAGCTTCCCTTCAGGCACTGGAAGGCCACAGTGAGCTCACCCCAAAGCTTTCTCTTCTCCAGGATGAGCAACCCCACCTCTCCCAGCCTTTCCAACCAGCAGAGCTGCTCCAACCCTCTGATCACCCTGGTGCCTCCTCTGGACTTGCTCTTCTCTTCCTGGCTGGTTATAGACTAAAGGGGAGTCACAGGAATTCAATGCAGGACTTCCTGAGACATCTCAGCATTCCTTGAAAACATCCTTTAGTATTTTCCATCTCTCTCTCTTGGAGGAATAGGAGAACCACATAATGCTGTTTTTTTTACAAGCAAAGACTTTTTTGTCTGTTTAAGTATTTAAGAAAAAGGCTGCAGTTGATAACAAGACTTGTCTGTAATGGAGGCTTCCACACATCTCCCTCCTGTGCTGGGTCCCAGGGCTGGGGCAGCTCTGCAGGTGGGGTCTCACCTGAGGGGGACAGAGGGGCAGAATCCCCATTTCCTGCTGCCCACCCCGCTGTGGATGCAGAGAAATCCCATCCTGGTCAGGACGTGGCTGCTTTGTAACAAAACTCTTGAATTACAGCCCCTTCCCTTCCACAGATGCTCAGTTCTAGGATGGCACTCACTAAATAATCTGCTCATAAATGTATGATACAGACAATAAGTTCTCCTTAAATAAAACAATTGCTCTCAGCAGTGTTTAATTACCCTGTGACCAGTGAGTCTATCTGGTTCCAGGGTAGCATGAATAATTACAGCATGGAGAAGGCTGGGGAAGCCACATCCTTGCAATCTCAGACAGTAAATAAAGTCAATAAAATTAAAATGAACCATGAGCTGGACACAGTATCAGCACCTGAGGTGTGCAAATCTTATCCTTGGCCTGCATCCAAGCTAGTTTTATCTAGGTCCATACACAATTAAAACTAAGTATGTAATAAAATAAAGAAATAATAAAAACTGTACCCATTACTGGTTGGAGAAGGTTCTCTTGTTATATTTTATGGTTTTTTTTAATGCAGGCCACATCACCACAATATCTGAATGCCTTCAAGTGGTGAATTGGTGAATTAAGTGGTTTCTTTAATATCAGCCATGTGCAGCTTCTTCTTGTAACCTCTCCTAAGAGGGAAAACTCATGTGTAAGGGAGTATTTTACTTTGGTCTGTGTCATTATTTTTCTTGGTTTTGCATAATTCACTTGTGTAGCTACTTCTTGTCTTTTGGCAATAACTAAAGATTTCCAGAAACTTCATCAGTGGCAGCAGCTGGATTTGAAACACCAGTTAGGATTAAGGCTTGACCATACTGGATCCCAGGTGGCAGCTGCTGTTATTGATTGATATTTACCCATAATCATGCACTGGCATCTAAGCTTCCAAAAAAAAAAAAAAAAAAACCACCAAAAAACCACCAAAAAACCTGGCTGAAGAATTTACATTTAAAATGATATTAGAAGCTGCATAAAATGGAGAATTTATTTTTCACTGTTGAGAATCAAGGCAGCAACATTTTAGGTTTGCTGATCTTTTAATTTTTTTTTCATTTGTGAAGGATACACTGAACAGTTCTGTATTTGTGTGTATTTTTGAACAAGGGATTCCAAGATCACTGTGGTGAGGACATATTCCTGCTTTTCTAGCCATTAGCCCAGACTGGATTTTACAGCATTCTGAGGCACTGGAAATTCAGAAAAGGCATCTGGTGGGACCTTCCTAAGTGACAAAGCTCGTGTAACTTCCAAATCTCATTGATTTTATCACATAAAATGCATCCATTGTTTGGAGGGGTATTTTTGACAGGGGGGTGAAAGCCATGCAGCAATAAGAAATTCTTCCCCCTGGCAAGAATATCCTGCCATCATATAAGAGATGTGTCATTTAATTAAATTCAGATTATAATGTAACACACTCTGCCACTCCAGAAAGCAGTGACAGTGCTCAGGGTAGGACCATCCCATTTAATTTTACCATTCTGAAAAACTGAATCAAATCTAGTTATTTTAGCTCCTTCTATATTCAATATATAGTGACAGGCATTTTTAGAGCACCCATCTGTCTTGCATATTTATTTTAATACAGAGTACTTATCATCACAGGGGATTGCTTCTCTCCATTGACAGTGGAGGGGAGCTTGAAGTAGTTGATGATTAATTCTTAAAAGAATACTGAGTTACATTGAGATAAATTGCCTATTTAATAGCTGCAATGAGTGTCCAGCCCTCTTAAGGATCAGGGTGGAGATTGTATCTTGGGCAAATGTGTGATTTGCATGGTTTTCTTCCAGCGAATTTTTTAATTCTGGAAGAGAATTGTAAGGGCAAGTTTTTTACAATCTTCTGCACAAGACATATCCAGATGGGATATTTTGAGGCCCTGAAAAAAATCTACCTTCTTCCCACTGTCTGAAAGAAACACACTTCATAACTTAGATTTAATATTGAATCTTAAAACTTTCAGGTCCTTTCCAAGCTGGCAGCGTGTCACAAGTGGGGTCTCTCAGGGATCAATATTGGAATCAACATTGTTTAATATTTTCAAATAGGCAGAAGAGAACTGGGAAGGCTGAAAAAAGTCCAGAAAGGGGCCAGGAGGATGATCCAAGCACTGGGAATGCCATGTGAGGAAAGGCTGAGAGAACTGGGTCACAGAAACACCACAACTCAATGAAGAAAACTCAAAAACCCCCTCCAGTTGTATCTGTATTTCTCTAGTCAGATAATAGACCTATTACAACAACATCACCCTAACTGGGAGCTGAAGTTTGCTGATAACTGTGGGCCTGATATTTCTGGGTCTAAGAGATTTTAGCCTGCTAGCAGCTGCTAACTTTTTCCCAAGGAAAAATTTCTCAAGAAAGCTTCTTCTCAAAACAATCTTGGCAAACAACTATCCTTTCTCAAAACAATCCTTCTCCAGGTGGTGTTTGGCTGTTTTTCTGGTTAAAGCAGTAGCATTAGAGAGGTGTCATTCCTATTCACCAGTCATGTTAAGTCTGTATGGGAACACCTTATAAAAGGTAGTAAGAATTAGACAATAAAGCCTTTTTTCTATGCTCTTTGCCTTCTGAAATATTTGGAGTCTCTCATCTTTCTTTTGTGTCCTGCAACGAGAGAAAACAGGGGGAAACAAGGGAATGCAGCTGGAGGAGCCAAGACCTGAGAGAGGTTTTCTGATGTGTCCTCGAGAGATCTCTGGGTGTGTGCAATGTGATCTCTGCCACTGTGAATGCAGGGGACAGGAGTGTTAACATGCAAGTCCCACTTCTCATCCTCCTTTCTGTCCTACTGTCCTTGATGTCTGTGAAGCTTCCTCTCATTCCTTCCTGTTGGAGGGGTGATTTTATAACAATGTGTATCAGACTTTTAATCTGGCGGAATACTTCTTGTAGTTGAAGAACATCTTTTCCTTTGCAATGCCTACTCAGAGGACTCAAAGAGGAAAAAACATCAGGGTTTTCACAGAAGGAACTATGCACATTTCTATTCAGGAGATGCTGGTACAGAAAATTGATGCTGTTACGCTTAAATGCTTACAAAAAATAGAAATTTTGAGGAAAGAAATGTGCATGATGTAAACTGTTATAAAAACATCAGCCTCACTGAAGCCACACTAATTTACACCAGCTGAGAATCTCCCCACTCATCATTTAAGCAAAATCTTGCAGATGTTTCCATTTAGAAGGTCAGAAATGTTTACTCCAGAATTCAAAATTATTCTAATTTCTTCACAGACTTCTACTTGCAAAGGGTCCACTACAAACTCCTCATTTAACCCCCAACTGCTTTGCAGCTGTAAATTGCAATCTGATTTTAAACTGCTCCTGGATGCCTCCTCTTGATCTAAAAAAAAATAAGAAAAAGGAAGCAGTACACATTTTTTCCTTCCATTCAGATATCAAAGCCCTTAGTTAAGGACTATGTAAATAAAAAAAGTCAAAATTTACCTACTTTAATACAAGCTTTTGAGAAAAGTCTACTCTATTATATTAAGCACAATAATGTTCCTGAGTCACAAATGGTTATTAACAAAGCCGTGTGTCATGCACTCTGTTAAAATTCTGTCGGTGAAAAAGTTGAGGCAATAAAAAACTAAAAAAAAGGAGGCAACTAAAAAAGAGAAGGGGTAGAGAAGTACAGAATGTCTTACAACATGTCATGAACAATACTTCAGGCATCTAAACCCTGAAATATATTGACTAAACCTTTGTTGTGTCCCTGTCACAGATTAAGTGGAAATCCTTGTCAGAGCGCTTAGTGGAGGTGATATTGATGTCTGGTATTTCTGTCAGTTTTATGTTTTATTCACTGCACAGCACCTGTAGCTCTTCTCTTCCTGGTTGGTTTTAGACTGAAGGGGGCATTAGGAGTCACAGGAATTAAATGCAGAACTTCCTGAGACATCTCAGCATTCTTTAAAAACATCCTGTTAGTATTTTCCAGCTCTCTCTCTTGGAGGAATGGGAGAACCACATAACACTGTTTGGTTACAATCAAAGACTTTTTTTGTCTGCTTAGGTATTTAAGAAAAAAGCCTCCATTTGATAACAACATTTGTTTGTAATGTGGACATACCTTTATGATTTTTTTTTTCAGCAAAGAAGCTTTTTAACCAAACAAGCACCTCTGACAAATGAAGTGACCACTGGAGGTTCATCAAAGCATTCACATTTACAGGTATAAAATGAACTTTGTTCATTAACATATTGAAGCTCCAACTCTGCTGCTCTATTTAGGTCCAGAATTACTGTTCATGGCACAAAGGTATTACTCAGAGTTCAACCCTCCCAAATGTCGCCTGTCTGTGCCCTGGAAGCACAGAATTGTTTTGGCTTACAGTGCTTTGATTAACAACTATCACTGAAAAATAGGATTTCAACTGGTTGGCTGCATCTGTCACTATGCAATAGACTTCTGGATGAGATGTGTATTGACTATTACATCTGCATTTCTTTCTTTTTAATTGCATTGTGCTAATATTCCTTGGGTGATCCACGAGGAAACAAATCTTGTTTATGTCCAATCAAAAATGTGTTCATCAAGGCAGGCAGCTGAAAGTCAATGTCAGCTCAATATTTCTACTTGTAACAGAGGACTAAATGTTTTATTCAATTAATTGCTAAGTTTTTTACCCCTTATCTTGCCAGTTTCCTCCAGACCACCCAGGGAGGGGTTTTTCTCTCTGTGCATTCTCTTTAATAATCCACCTTCCTCTGAACACCTAATTAGAGTACACAGTGAGACAATATTTGAGATAATTTTGGGTGATGTTTCTTGCATCCAGTGAAGCCACTGCTGCTTTCCAGTGCTGGACCCTACCTGGCCCCTACTGTGCAGCCTCCACAATCACCTGTGGATGTGTCAGATTTTCTGAGGGCAGTGACATGTGCCTGGCAAGAAGGGTTTTCACTCTGACACTCTCCTGTGAAAACCCCACCTTCAAGCAAACAATGAGTGTGAGATTTAATTGCACGTGTACCAAAACTTTAGCTCCGGTTTGGAATGAACAGAGACACAGCAAAGTAAATAACTCAATTCTCATCATGGTAATTAACCTCTCAAATTGAGTACAGGCTTCTTTGTGTCCACATGCTCATTTGCAGGATATCACAACTTGTGAGGCAACAGGGATGAAATAAAAAAAAAATAAATAAAAGGGAGGTTTTGAACTCCAATCAGACATCCAAAAGAATTCAAGAGCAAAGAACCAGCTCTGTTTTCACAGAGCAAAGCCGTGGTCTATTCCTGCCACTGCCTCAGATCAATGTGTTAAATGATATCCATTCAAATTACTTGTCAGTTTAATCAGAGGAAGTGAAACACAATTACAGGGCATTAGTGTAAAAGCCAGCACAAAATAACAGAATGTCCACGTGGGATATCTGAAGCAAAAGCCTGTTGAAAATAACTCTGTGACATTTTCATCAACAGTCTTTTTTACAGAAAAAGAAACCCTTTGGAAATGCTATTACAAACTAATTAGGCATAAAATAATGCTTTACTTCTACAGACTGATTAGAGGCCTTATTTCTTCTTGTAGATATCAGAAATATTTTTGGCTTTTGTTTTGTTATTAGAATCAAATTAAATACATAAAGACCTTTACTGAAATGATAACTGGTGCATTTACAAAGCCTCTCTGTGCTTCCTCTCAAGTCAGCAGGAGTTTTACCATTATTTCCACAGAATGATTGCAGCATTCATTTTTCATGGACACTCCAAATTTCCATTGAATAAAAGGTTTATTTTTGGAATCTTCAGGCAGATGCCTTGGATTAAGTGGGTGAAATGGGAGCAGGGAAGGTTAGGGATGATTCCTTCTCCTGCTGAAGGCAGGGCTGCAAATTTGGTGGATTCCAAAGGACAAACAAATGCAAACCTGCCCCAAAATCCCTGCCTGGAGTCCCCAGGTGGGACATGCTGGGGTGGGCACTGGAGTCCCTCTGACTCCTTTACCCCCATCTGCACCACAACTCAGTTTCACTGGAACAGGTAAAAAGGAACCCAGTTCAGAGGTGCAAAGGAAATAAGAATTGTGAGTCCCCATGCAGGAAAGCAGACTGAAGCCCTACATGATCCTCAGCAATTAAAACTGAAATATTTAATAATTAAAACATTTAATTTATAAAGGTAAAATAACCTCTATGTGTGTTAGAATATATTTTTTTAACCCCTATCAATGCATGTCTTCAGGACAGAACTAAAAAAAGCCGGGAAAAGTCTTCTCCTTCCAGACCTAACTGGATTTTTAAGATCCAGAAGAGATGGGGGCGTGGACTTTACTCAGCACAGTGAATCTCCTGGAACGAGGTGACTTCATTTTTTTCAAGAGCCACAATGCACAGCCCAGATCTAGGTGCCCCTGTGGTAAAATCACTTAAAATGATCATCTTGTAATTCTGAGCTCAGAGACTTGGAGGTCTTTAATTGGATTTGGCCCTTTATCTTCTATATTCATGAGATAGTAATTAATTTGACCATCCCTGCCTGGTCCACAGGGTAATTGAATGAATAGCTCTGCACAGCACATAAATGCCTCCAAAAAGAGTTATTACTATGACTGTGCAGTAGTGACGAGCTAACTCTGCTCCCCTGGTAATGACGGCATTGAAATTCCTCAGGAAAGTTCCACTGGAGCCCATCTCACAGCTAATGGGAAAGGAAAAAAGTATGCGAATATGCAACATGCAAAACCACTGAACAGTTGATACTCTGCCCTTTAAAACAGTGACAATTAAATTTTAATCCTATTTTTCCAAGTTTCCTTGCCACACATTCATCTTCTGGCACTAGTAAAACCCTGAAAATACCTCAGAAAGGGTTAAATGCAACTTAGTTCTTTTGGTAGATTGCCACAAAGACTTCTTGTAGGAAATGAAGTGGAAAAAATGTTAAGGAATGTTAAATGAAATCACAGCAGACTGAAACCTGTGGTTCCAGTGCAAGACCTGAAACAAATTTGAAACAGATGCTAATTGGCACCACCTTCACTCTGATGTTCATAAATGAAACTGAACAGGACTTCAGAGGTGCCAGAGGAAGCCCAGCCATCCAAAGAACATTAAAACAGGCTTGCATTTGGTTTGTCAGCTCCAAAGTTATTTATAGCCATCCAAGTCACCTAGATCCTCCTGAAAATTCATCCAATGAGACACATGTGTACATTTTTAAAAGGACTGAAAGTCTGTGGAATTGAAATTCTTAATTTACCCTGGATATGCCTTCCTTTGGCAATTGATATTGGCTTTGGAGGTGAGCTCCAGATCTGAGGTTGTACTGAGTTGTTCTCTGCAGGAGATTTTCCCCTGAGGAATGGGTAATGGTTTGTATCAAGACAAACAGGGTTGTTTGCAAGTCTCAGTACAAATCATGCACTGCCACAGACACCAGTGTCTGTTTGGAGCCCCTTTTAATGACAAATCCTTACAAAACTAACTGCACATGGTAAAAGTGCTGACTGACCACCACTACATCTGGTTTGATCCTTTCCCTCCCAAAAAACCTGATATTACAAAACAAACTTATTTTTAATATATAAGGATATCAACCATTTACAATAGTGTTATTTCAATAATTCAGCAATTTGGTCCTTCTGTGACTTCGATATCAATTGCTGCATCAATACAATGCAGCATTCCACACTTCCTATTTATTACTTTATTCTTATATGCCACAACCTATAATTCCACTGGCATTATCTTTGATATTATAATTAAATAAATGCCTACCATAAAAATGAATTATTTCACTAAAACAAGAACAATTGAGGAACTTCTGCACGTTTCACTTGGTTGTGATGTGCACCAAGAGGAGAAACAACCAAATCCACAAATCCACAGTCAGTGGGAACTTGACTCTACTCCTAATTCCCAGCCCTGGTTTCTAATAGGCTACATTTTAGTGAATTTTTCTTCGGTATGGCAATTAGTGTTAAGGGTGAGTCAATTCCATGATGATCAAACACCTAAAGAAATTTTTTTTTTAAAAATAAAATAAACTAAAGCTCGGCAGGAGAAGCTCTGCAGCTTTCCACACCGCATGACGCTTTTCACTTCAGAACTACCAAGTAAATTACTGAGAAAAAGTTACTGTGAATAAAATGGGCTGCACTGTGTTAAGTAATTATTTCTAAAGTGTGAAATGGGTAGGAAGTATCTCATCTCAAAGCAGTGCCATGATGCATATTACCTCTCTGGTATAAAGTGAACAGTCTTTTTTTTTTTCCCCTCCTCTTTTCTTTATCTTGCAGGAGCAATCACAGGAATGAAAACTTTATTTTTCTAATGATTTCGTATGTGGGAGAGAAGTGCAAAGACTCAACCTGTGAAACTCTGCTGTGCTCCACTATTTGTACTGTGCTAGGGTTTCGAGGAGAATTTCTAGAGTTTCATGAGCTGTCAGCAAATCACAGAATGGTAAAGGTTAGAAAAGACCTGTAAAATCGAGTGCAACAGTTCAGCCAGCACTGCCATGTTCACCACTAGAAACTCTGTAAATTGTGAATATATCTGGGTGATGCTCCCCATTTAAGGAATGGAGGATGGAGTTGTGATCTCCTGTGTCAAAGACCAGCATTTCTGTGAGTACTGAGGGATGCACCTCTGGGAAGATTTGATTTTAGAACAATGCACGACACGGCTTGCTCTAAGTTTGTCTTTCAATCACGTCATGCCACACACCCATTCTGTCCCTCAATCTTGGAACCAGTGGTAAAAGAAGGTCATTTTATTCAAAAAGTTACCTCACAGCATGGGGAAGGAAAATACCCTCCTTGCTTCTGAGAGAACAGAGGGGATTCTTGCCATTAATTAATACCTGGATGCATAACAACAGGCTGCAAGAAGAGAAGGCTGGTTTTTCTTTTTGGTTTTTTTTTAACAACTGTTATTAAAAGTTGCAAGGATTGAGGAGAAGAAATGGGAAAAACCACATAGGACTCAAAAAGGAGCTTTCCCTTAGACAAAAGGTGACACAAATTGGTTGTAATGACCTGGCTAAATACTGCTGTCTATTTAAAGGTTAATTACACAGACATTAAAATATTTATGCAGCATTCATGTGAAATTCAGTCCCAGATCAAAATCAAGAGATAGCAGAGATTAAATAGGAGAATCCTAGTTCAGGTTTAACAGCTGACAAACATGATTATTTTTCCTTAATATTTTTCCTTAATAATCTTTTTTAACAACATGCAACACAAGCTTTTACTTTATTTTGTTCATACACAGGAAAGATTAATTGCAAAAAGATCAGAAAGGGTTATTTCCTGAGATTAAATATCACATGAATATCCAAATGATACTTTGCAGGGCTGTGACTTCTGAACACTCAGAGCCATTCAGTGACCGCCTAAGATAAAGAGCAAAAGTGCATCTACAGAGTGTAAACTCATTTTGGCATCTGTCCTGCAACTATCTTCGAGGTCTGACCTTCAGAGGAACTTCACAGAACACAGATGGGTTCAGTAGGGCTGGCCACAGGAAAGTGTTTAACAAGTCAGTGTTGTGAAGCAGTTGGAAATGATGCAGAACAGGCCTCCAAATAGATCAAGTGAGCTCTGTTGAGATATCTGTGTGTTCATGGCTTGTTCTCTGGCATCAGGAGGGGAATGGATACAACACCCTAGTTTCAACAGAGTTTGGAATTTTATGTTATTATTTTCCATTTTTAATACTCTATTATTTAATTGGTTCAATAATTAAATGTTATTATTCAATAATGTTTGAAATAATTTTATAAATGTGCATACTTCCAAATACAGTAATTGTTAGGTGGGGTTAAGTTTACCTTATTTAGAGGTAAAATGCCAAGTCATTTTGGAAGCTTCCCTGTGATGTAGGAATATGACACCAAGTCACCAATGCCACTTTGTCACATTCCCTGATGGCTGCAATCCTGCTGGGCATGGACAGGGAATGCACAACCTCAAATCCATTCCCAGGTCAGACAAGGCACTGATAAATGTCTCTGGTGAGACATTTATCTCTGAAACATTAATTACTGTTTAACCTCACATGCTCATGCAAAACAAAAGGAATGAGTTCACAAAGTTAATATTTCATCAGCTTCTCTTTAGAAACAGATCTATTTCTTTAAAAAAATAATTGCCTTAAGTGCACAACTGTGTGTACACATTTGCAGATATTTTTAAACCCAAAAATGAAATTTCTTTTCTTAGATGACTTGCTAAATCAAGAGAAGAGTGCCATCAATCATTTAATATAGCTAAAGAGTAGAAATTCTGATAAAGAGTGCTTTTTTAAAAAACAAAATGAGCCTGTTAGAACGATTGCCTATGTCAGTATTCACTTTGACTGATGAATTTCAGAGTAGTTTATTACAACAAATAGCATCTTCTACTGAAATTCTCTCCTAATATCATTCTGCTCAACAAAAACGTATTTTTGACATCAGAAACAAATTGCAACAACGTGCAGAAGAATGAGCTGTTGCCCTCTGAAAGCTGTTTCCAAATTACCACATGACTTCAAATTTTATCAAAACAAAAAGAAAGCTGGGTGACACATATTTATGCATTTATGAGTATGTAATGCTTTTATAATTCAAATACACCATGTTTTACCATCAAACCATCAAAATAAATCAAAATAACCATGTTTTCCTGACTGGTATCATTAATATTTTCAGTGCTAAGAAGGACAGTGCCCAATGTTATGCACTGTGTAAAATATCTTCATTCATTTGCTATTTTTTCTTTAATGTCACTGCCCTCCTCAGCTGGGCAGGATAAGGTCAAGATAAGGACAGGGAGAGATCCCTCACCAGTTACTGTCTTGGGCAGAAGAGACTCAACTGGGAGAAACTAGTTTAATTTATTACAAGGCAAATCAGAGCAGGATGATCAGAAATAAAATCAAATCTCAAAACACCTTCCCTGAACCCAGAGAAATTACTTAGAACAGCAAAAACTGATGTGGAAAAATATTTTCTTCTGAATACAGAATATCACAAAAAATTTTGGCTTTGTATCCTCATGACTTATGGCTTAAATCAACTTTTGAATTATATTGACTTAACCAGTCTTGGTATTGCTGCTGATATATTTTTTCTTATAAGAAAATACAAGCAATACTAGAATTGGTTATTTCTGTAAACCTTGACTCCTGTGAGTTAAAGGTGACCATGATTCTTCCCTTCTGTAATAAATCCTAATAACCCAACTGGATTTATAACAGCTTATTATACAGCACATTCATGAATATAGACCAATTTTCAGTTTCCTGGACTAGAAATCATGATCACCTCTAATCTCCTGTGCCTGACAATAACTTTATGATGTTTAGTGGAAAAGCTCACTGACTTCAGAGGTCACTGAGAGAGATCACAAACTACTTTACACAGCACAGTTTTTAGTAAAAACAAAAAACAAAACAAAACAAAACACACACAAAAAAAACCCCACCAAAAACCAAAAACAAAATACCAACCAAAAAAAAACAGTAGAAGGAATATAAGACAACTGCTCCTATTGCTTTTTGTGTTGCTCTATACTACATGGATTTTATGGATCTTTTTATTCTGCAGACGTTATGCTGAAATAAATACATAAACTCAGAGATTTTTTTTTCCTTTTCTCGAGTATTTTGGGAATTTCAAAGGTCACATTTTGAGGTTGGATGCCCCATCTCTGGGCAGGCCCCGTTCAAGGTCAGGCTGGACAGAGCTTTGTTCTAGTGAAGATTTCCTGACTCACAGCAGAGATCAGATGACCTTTAAAGGTCCATTCTATGATTCATTTGGAGTCTGAAGTGTATTTTTGATTCAGAATGGGGTTTTTTGCCCCTAAACAGAGTAACTGAAACTACTCAAAACCTGCCCTCGGTATTACCAGAATGAGAATTCATTCACCAGTCTAAGAAAAAGAAAATATATTTCTGAAAATGTCCCAGATTTTCTCTGTGCATTCTCCCATTCTCCCACTCTATGGAGCAGCTTTGAGATCCTGGCTGGGCTCTGCTGGGAAAAGATGCACAATGTGGTTGGATCAGCTTGGGAATTCAGTGGATTGGAACGAGAATTTGGGCTCAGATCTGATCTCTCAACACCAAAAAAAAAGGCACAACTCCACCTAAACTGTAAATAATAAAAACCACAACTTGTTGATTTCCTGCACAGTTACACACAGTAAAATTTATTAATTTTTAAAGTAATGCCTTGTATTTAATTGAGCACTGTAAAAACAGCATTCAAATACAATAATCTTTTTTAAAAAATGCATAGAAAATGAAGAGACACGTTTACTGCTTCAGAAACAGAGGCTGAAATACTCTGTTTTGTAAATATAATCTGCAAATATTTATTTTTAAAAGCCAACAACCTAAACATTCTTCTACCCAAGTCTTTATTTAAATGTCAATTACTATAGCATCACAGAGCATTCATACAGCTAAATGATGCTTCAACCAGCTTGCATTGATAAATGTTCCATGACCACTACAGACTATCTATAAAATAGTTTTCATTTGATCCATTTGCAGGACTTCCATCAAACCAGCAAACCAGTGGAAGGGGAATAAACCCCTCTAGTGATTCCTAGAATGCACATTATGAATATAGTAGGGCAACTTTAACAAATTTGGACATTTACTATCTTTTCGAAATTCCTCTTTGAGAGCCCTTGTGGGATGATTCTCCTTTTTACATCCCTTTCAGGTGGCATTAACCCACTGTACTGAACTTAATAAAGATAAAATATACAGATACAATAATGGCACTCTGGAGATTTTGAAGTAGACATATCAACTTAAAAGAAAGCTGCTTAAAAGGAAACCTTTTTTTTTTAAAGGCATTTTTTATGCTGTTTTTCTTTTTTTTTGTCTTAAGATACTGTCCTTCAAATATCTCCATGCACACCCATCAGTTAGGAGTTTTCTTTATTAAAACAAAATTAAGAACATTTTGCATGAAACAAAGATATGGGAACTTGGAACTGAAATATTTGGAGATATGGGAACACAAGAGCAAGCTACAGCAACCACAAAACATAAATAATATTTGCCATCCTCCCACTTCATCCTCCAAGCCCTTCCCCGTTCTGGGGCAGTTGCCACCTACTCCCTCCATATCACTTCAGCGAAGGCTGCAAACGCTACCCAGCATTTGTTTGATGTTACACAAACACATGCAAATCCTGATGCATATGTATGAGCACAGAGACACGCCTCCAGAACGAAACTCAACTCCCTCCACCAAGGTCAGCGTCCTCAAACTCACAGCTCCCATTCCTGACTGGAATGGGCACTGCAGTGAGTGGGAAAGGGCAGACTGGGAGTCATATTGTCACAGAGACTCCTTTCAGGCTGTAGGGTTCAGTCCTTTGTCTCTCCACTTTGTAGATTCTTACATGTTTTCTACTTTTCCTTGCCCACAGGTTCAAGGTTTGCTCCTCTGAGTGGCAGTTCTAATGTTTATTGCCGAATTTCTGTCTATTTAAACAATCTCAGATTGACCGACCGCCTGGCTCGTGGTTTTTTTCTTACAGCAGAGTCACAATTCTTTTCATGTTCCTTTCTTTTCCCTCCTTTCATACACCCACTAAATAACCTGGGTTTCTTCTGACAGACTGTCAATACTCTGCACAACACCTCTGTGTGCTCTGAATCTGCTCTGCTTCCAGAGCAGTGCTTTTGTTCCCTGGGCTGAGATGCACCCATGGCTCAATATGTTTTCTTTGCCTCCTCCTTCATCCGAGTCATCCTCGTTCATCCATGAAATAATTTCTGGACTTGAGGCATCTGAAGAGCCCATGAGGCTCCTGTGGAGACACCTCCTGGTTTGTTAAGCTGTAAATGCAGCCCCTCAAAATATCCCAGGTAAATCCTCTCCTCTGCCTCGTTGCTTCCATTTCTTTACTTCAATGCTGCCCCAAATTTTTGGACCAATTGACTTTTCAGCCTTCACTCTCTCCTGCCATACAGGATCAACATAAAGGCTTATTTTGAACAGGGGGATTAAATGTTGTGCCTTCACAAAGACACATGACTATCAAATCTGGAAAAGATTTTAAAAAACAAACAAAGAAACAACAAAAGGGAACATTTCACAAGCCTAGGAAAACATTAAGAAATTGAAATTCTATATATTCTCCTTTTAATCAGTGATTTAGCACAGTGATAAGTACGACATCTAATTGTATTTGTACAAACTCAATAAAAGGAATTGAAACACAAAATGTTGCAAACTAAAGGAAATAATAACAACAGTCATTTCTGAAATCATTATCGCACTTGAGAAACATAATAAAATTCAAGTGCATGAGACTTTCCTGGAAATTTCCCACACACTTTTTGAAGACATCTGTTCAAAGCAGAAATGTAGGGTAAGTTTCTGGAGAGGGAAGGGAAAAAACAACAACAAAGGAGCTGCATCTTCCTGATTTCCCCTATAGATTACATGATGCAGAGCAATTTCTTTGGGGCATTCTGTGACCTTTTCTGCTTGTCTGAGCCTCTCCTGCGCTCCGCGGTGCTCCAAGAGAAGCCCTGAACCAGCTCTCTGAAGCTTCTCATGAGGAACAGAAATGGGCTTTTAGCCTGGCTGTGTCTGCAGACCCACCTTTAACTCCTTCATCCCATTTCAATCCAGTGCTGGTGATACAGGGACACCCCCACCACCCACAGGAGCCTTTTGCTAAGGCACTGTGAACAAATTTCCTGTCTGTGCTGATATCAGGACACCATACTGCACTGATCAAAACCCCATTAACCACTGCCACACTTACAAACACAGGCAAGAATTTAATTTAAATGTCATTTTAAATTTCCACTACTAGACTTTGTCACTGTTACTACCCTAATCTTTTTTCCTTACTCCAAGGGTACTGAGCATCTTTATGTTCACAGATTTTAATTTTAATTGCACACTCAACTATCCTAAATTATTAGGCAATGTACCAAGGTAGCAGGAAATTTGCATTATAGTGTTTTTCTCCATATGCTAAGCAGGTTAAACTGTATCACCCATATGCTAAATTCCTCCCTGCTGTGAGTAAAACCAATGAATATGGTCTTTGTATGTCTGTGACAGACTGCAGAACTGTCCAGGCCTCCTGACAGCTTCAGCAGACTTTGAGGAACCAGCACCAGTTGCACTGGGCACATTTTTCTCCCAAGGTTCTAAATATTAGATCATTGAGTATATATATGTACATAACTTCTGTCTCAAAACTAACATTTTTACCAGTTCCATCAAATACTTGAAACTTTCTCACAATATCAGTACCTGTAATTTTATGGGGTTTTGCCCCTGCTTTTTTCCAGTATTTTATTTTTCCATATCTGTTTTAAATCCTTCTGAGTCAGTCCTGCCTCTATTTTCTCTCCTCTCTCACTACTCACCTTTTCAACCTCACAAATTCACAGCCAGTGCTTTCCTGCCTTTCAAATCTAGCTGTAATTCCTGGCTTTCCATTTACAAGCCATCCTTTAACCCAGCGCTTCACAAAGAGCCAAAGTGCCTTGACCAGCTCAGCTTTTCTGGCCACACAAATATCTGAGATTCACAGCAGAGGAGAGAGGGTCGTAAAAGCTGCCAGTGGTTCCTGCCTTAAAACTGTAAGTCCAGTCAAATCTTGTCCAGTGCCAGCTCTGAGATTCCATTCTGGCCAAATGATCTGGCCTTATCTGGGAACCAAAATATGGGACAAAGAACAGGGAGCTCAGGGAGAAAGTATTGAATGGGGAGCTTGTAACCCACAAGGAAGGAAGCTCATGCCCCAATAACACATTAATCTGCAGGGTAAAATGGCTCTTTGGGAGGTGGTGGTGCCAAATCCTCCTCCCAGCCAAGCTTTCCCCGTGTCTGTGACACAGATGGGACCAGGCGAACAAATATTTCTAAGGATTATATTACAAAGATTCACTCCTTTATCTTTAATTCACAAGACACGGTGCAAAATGAGACACACTCTGCATTAAGTGTTTCAGGGGATATACAAATCCCAAATCAGGATTGGGATCTGCCTTTGGGGTTTCTTCTGCAAATGCTTCTGCACAGCTGATGCTCAGGTGCAGACAAGACACCAGGACAACCTTGTGTGGCCATGGGCATGTGGCCATCTCCTGCAAACCCCTGAACCAAAGCAGGACTCATGCCCTGCAGGAGAGAGGAGCAGCAAGATAAAATGAGAAGATCATGATTAGCAATAGAGATAATAGATTTTACCACCCTGGGAAAAAAAAAAAATCCCCTAAGCATTTAATAAGGGACATGAGATTTGAAACTGCACTGAGGGAAATTTTGTATTATACAGAACATTTAAAGACAGTAACGTGATTCAGCAGAATAATTCCATAGAGATTTTAAGGTTGTGGTGTCAAGAGGATGGAGCAGAATAACTCTGAATCCACCTGCCAGCCCTTCCCAGACCCCGGGGTGGGGATGTCTGCCTGGGAAACAGCACGAGCCTGGTGTCACAGGCCATGTGTGACAGTGAACCCCTCCAGAGAGGCAGGAATGAAACAGAACTTGAGACATAAATAAAGGGATGAGAAAGCCAGCTCTGGACAAGCTGCTCTTTTTCTTTACATGCCTCAGTATTACAACCTCGTGGGCATGAAAACCAAATCTCTGTGTGGGGGTGAACCAAGCAGGAGGTTTTGTGCAACAAGCTACAGAAGAAAAGGGTTGGATGCCCACAGTGATGCTTTATGACTTGTGAAGCACAAAATCTCAGCTTCAGCACAGGAATCCTGTGTGGTGTTTGTTCTGTTTAGTCTCTGTTTACCTCCTCTATCTATTCATAAGCAGGAATATTTCATGCAGGTGTTTTGAAGATAAATGACACAAGGAAAAATACTGAAAGTGCAAAAATACTATTGCACTGGAAGCTGCAGATGTACTTTAGATAGTTGGAAGTGCCTAGAGTATTGGACAGGTGTCAAATAAATTGTAAGAAATATTATAATAGTTCACCCCACATAAGCCAAAGTTTCATGGAAATGCAGTTTAGACAATAAAAAAACCTCCTTATCAGCTTGTCATTTATTTTGTGTGTGTGTGTGGGCTTGTAAATAACAATCCCAGCAAACCAAACCAAAGCAAACCTCTTTGGGTGTATTCCCAGGAGAATAACACTATGGAAAAAAAATAACTGGAGTTTTTATTTGAGCTCAGAAAACCAAAGGTGCCAAAGGGTGCCATGAATATATTCTGCATGTGAGATGGTCACTGACTAACAGAGATGAAAAACTGAAGTTTAAGGCAGGCAAATACACCTGCAGCTTAATGCACATAATGTATTCCAGGCCTTGACTGCAACAGTTAATGCCTTTGAGAGTCCTCAGGGGCACAGCTGTCCAGCTCCATCAATTCTTACACATAATGCAGGTAATCAGTAATTCAAATGTTATACTGAGCTCATAGAGACAGAATATATGAATGTAGTAAGTCTCCTCACAGAAGCTCTACAGCTAGAAATGAGGAGAGGTATTTATTTAAAATAGTAGAATCTTATTTCATATTAAAATAAAATTTAAGAAAAATCCATAATTCAGCACAAAGTGATTTGTGCATTTAAGTGAATGCCTCCAATTCTCCAGCTCTCTGGGGAAGGCTGTTACACAATGAAATGGTGGAGATGGGAGCTGCAGTTGTGTGGGCACCTGTGGGATCAGAGCAAAGACGAAGAAAATCCCTTTTGTTGTGAGTTCTTGCAAATTTCCTTATTTAAATTACAGAGTTTATTCATACTCTACAGACTTTCTGGGCAAGCAGAGGAATGAAATATGCATTGTACTGCTTATGTATGTTACCTAAACACTCTTTCCTTCTCATTGCAGGGCTCAGCTCAGGTCTTGAAGAGGAGAAAATCTATTTTTTTCTTCCTGTGTCCTGCTTGTGAGCCTCAGATGGTACCGAGGCACAGTCAGGTAACTTCAACTCAGGCAAAAATTGAGAGGAGAAATGGAAATCTTGGTGTAGGCAAGTTCTTCCATCACCACTGTTTGATGCAGATAATTCCTTCTTTACATACTTTCATTAATATAATTCAATTATCCATGCTATAGAATGAGCTTTCTACCTACAGCAATTCATGTAGAAATTACTCAGAAAGGTTTTTTCCTGGGTCCATCAATGTTTCATATCATCTTTAATGACCTGGGTGATAGCACATGGAATATGCTTATTCAGTTTGGAGGTGACACCGAGCTGAGCAGCACTGAAAGTGCTCAGGAGAGCAGGACAAAAATCCAAAATGATTCTGACAAATTGCAATTATGTTCTCAAAAAGAAAGAAAAAAAAAAAGAAAAATAAAAAAGAGAGATGCTATTCCAACAGGGTCATGTGCAAGATGTTCACTCAGGAAGAACAGCTATAAAACCCAGAACAAGCAGCAGCTCTATAGAAATTCTGAAGAAGAGGTCTTGCACATCACAGGAGGACCAGAAGCCATCAATGTCACCCAGTAGCCACCAAGGCAGGCACCCTTCTTCTGCAGGGACACCCAGCAGCAGCCAGGACAGCCTGTCCTCCCCCTTAGCAAAGCCTCAGCTCCAGTACCTTGGGGTTTGTTTTGGCACTGTGCATACAGCAAATGTGATAAGTTCAGGAGGGATCCAAAACAGATCAAAAGCAGTTACCAAAGGAAGCCTGAAAGCACTGGGCTTGTCAAACTCCTGGAATGTGAGAAGTGAATCACAGAATTACAGATCACAGAGTCTCCTGAGTAGGAAGGAACCACAATGATGGCTGAATGCAGCTCCTGGCCCTGCACAGACACCCCAACAATCCCACCCTGTCCCTGAGAGTGTTGTCCAAACCCTCCTGGAGTTCTGGCAGCCTCGGGGCTGTGCCCATTCCCTGGGGAGCCTGGGGCACCCTCTGGGGGAAGAAACTTCTCCTTGAGAAGTTTTCAGATCCTTGAAGATGAGCTGATGTGTCAGGAACCACCAAATGAATATTGCCTTAGAGCAAAGACATGGAGCAGGTGATTTCTTAAATCCATTGCACTTCCCTGGACTAATAAGGTTTATAAAGCAAGGACTAGCTCAGATATAACTGATAGAAAGAATCGTGTAAAATGGAGCTGAGTGACTTTTTAACTCTTATTCAGAGAGGTGTGTATTTTTTTAAGAAGACTCGGTTAGATGGGAACCTCCACGTAAAGTATTATTTATAAGGAGGCTCTAAAATATGGTCAGGGCTGAGACTCAAAGCTTTAAAGGTAATGCAGAAGTCCCATCCCATTATTTTGGTGAGAATCCACCTCAGCTCCAGAGGAGCTACAGATCAGAACAAATGTTCTTAAACTGTGTCTATTCTTCATATTCTAAAACAACTCAGCACTGAAGTCAAACTTATTTTGGACTTCATATGACTTTTAAAATTTAAAATAAAATAAGCCCCTAAAATAGGTCCACTGTTGTGTTGTATCTTTACTGGTTAAAATGGGAGCTAGATAGTGGAAGTTTCTACAAAAGATGATGTCCTGTATATTGACTAAAACTCTATTTTTCTCCTTAGGGATTAAGTGCAACATTGGAGAAATGAATGTAGTGGGACTTGGTTTAGTAGTGGCCTTGATACATGATCTTAAAGGGCTTTTCCAACCGAAATGATTCTGTGATTCTACACTAATTGCCCCTATAAATATTTTTCTTTTTCTTGATATTTTGATTAAGCTGGCTGGATTACACATTTCATGTGAGGGTGTTTTTAATTCCCACTCTGTGAAATGTTGTTTCAGTTTTATAAACTGTCAAGCAAAACTTAACTATACACAGAATTTACTCCGTTAGCCTTGACACGATGTTATCTAAACTGGTATCCTCTAAAATTCCAACAGAAAATAAACCCATTGCCAGAAAGTAAATATATTTTTACAGTCTCGTGTAGTTGCTAAGCTACTCTATTCAGTTTTGTAGAGAAACATCTGGAAAATTGACTTCAGAATGAAAAGTAAGGAGTGTGATGTATGGTATATAGCAAAAGTAGATTTTTTTTTCAATTCCTGCAGTTGTTAGGCTAGAAATAAACCATGGAAATGGCTATAGGGAAAATTTCACTGTATATATAAAAGTAATTATTTATATTTAATATTGTGCTACAGACACAGCAGTTAGAGTGAAATATCCATTGTAACATCCACCATTTGCTCCAGAATTTGATGGGGCCTCTTAGGTAATGTCGCATTTGCAATCTCTGAACAACAGCACTCAGGAAAATCCAGTCAGCAGGAAAAAAATGAGGATGTGAATGTGCTTGTGAGCCATCCAAGGAACTGTCCTTGACAAGCACAAAGGAAAGCCAAACACCTGTCTGCCCATTATCCACTACCAATCTCTTTTAATATCAAAAATATCCTTGCATTTCAATGGATACCTCAGTCTGTAAAGCACTGAAAGAGAACAAACACTCTCAACCTACTGCATTTGCAAATACCACATGATCGTGTTTTAAAACCAGACCAGCAAAGGGAAATCCAGCAATTTCAGTTTGGGCTCATAAATTAAAGATCTTATTCTAAGTCAGTATTTTATTTTATCTGATCATCAACATGAGAAGGTTTTAAAAGCTAGAAAAAAACCCACTTTTTTTCTTTTAATTTATTTACTTACTGAATTCAGAAATACTTGCTCATACGACTGAGACAGAAATTTTAAGGTGGGTTTTTTGTGGGTTTTTTTGGGTTTTTTGTTTGTTTTTGTGTTTTTTGGTTTTTGTTTTTGGTTTGTTTTTTTTTTTTTTTTCCAAAGGTGTGTCATGATTTTGCCTGGGATAGAGTTAATTTTCTGGAATTTTGGATTTAGGATGAGAATGGTGTTGATGTTGTAGTTATTGCTCAGCAGAGCTTACTCTAAATCCAGATCTTTCCAGTGTCCCATGCTCTGCCAGAGAGGAAACACATAAAAAACTGGGAGTGAGCATGGCCAGCACAGCTGACCTGAGGTGGCCAAAGGGAAATCCCATCCCATGGGACACCACCCCAGTGAATAAACTGGGAAGGGTTGGCTGGAGGAGCCAATCACTGCTTGGGAATGGTCTGGGCATCAGTCAGTGTGTGACAAGTAATTGCAATGTGCATCACTTGTTTTGTCTATTATTAATAATATTATTATTATTACTATTATCTCCTCCTTTACTGTCCTAATAACCTGTCTTTACCTCAACCCACAAAGTTTAATATTTTTCCCCAACTCCCTTTCCCATCCCAGCCTGCAGGAGTGGGGAAGGTGGCAGAGAGTGGCTCTGTGATGCTCAGTTTCTGGCTGGGGTTAAACCCCACCAGCCCTTTGGTGAGTGGTTTTCCTTTGCAGGCCGAGGTAGATTTCCCATCCCACATCCTCATGTCCCCTCCTTGGTCATGTGGGGCAGCCTGTGAATGCTGTGAACATTTATCCTCTCTCCTGAGCAGAGATTTTTACTCCCAATAGCTGAGACCAGGATGGGGTGAGGAGGCCCTGGCACAGGGTGCCCAGAGAAGCTGTGGCTGCCCCTGGATCCCTGCAAGTATCCAAGGACAGACTGGACAGGACTTGGAGCACCCTGGGATAGTGGAAGGTGCCCCTGACCATGGCAGGGGGTGGAAAGACATGGACTTTAGGGTCCCTTCCAACTCAAACCATTCTGTGATTCCACAATGTGCAATATGGATTATTAAGCAATATCTGGATTATTCACAAGCAAGGCCTTGCAGGAAGCAATGGTATTTACTTACCCCTCTCAGAAAAGCTGTGCTCACACCAGCAGCTGTAGGATTTGAATGGCTTTTACCAGTAGTTAACTCAATGCTCTGCTGTGCTCTGTATTTCAGTCAGAAATAACTGGCAGTGACCTTTCCCAAAGCATGAGATCTTCAGGACACATTCCTAAACCACACCCTCACTGATGCAGGTAGCATTCAATGGGGTTTTAGCAGAGTAAGAAATTAGAGAAACACAGTTCAGGGGCAGGGAAAGAGGCACAAATATATGCTCTGCACTCCCTAATAGGAGCAACAAGGTCTTTCCAATACTGGGACAGAATTTTTGATGAAGTGCCTGGTGGTGAATTTGAAATACAAGCCTGGGGGCCCCAATGAGACATAATTCATTCCAGAACAAATCCAGCTTCTACATCCATTCCTCTAAAGTCATTATTGACCCAAGGGAAAATGCTGGCCTTAAGCAAGTTTTAATAAAGACTCTGGTGGAGTCGTTTCTGCAGCACTAAATGCGATAATGAGAAACAAGCCACTTAGCTGCAATAGACCCAGGACCTGTATATAACCTGAAAGTCAGTTTTCTGAGGTTCTTGGGATTCCTTCCAGAGATGAAACAGGCATCCAAAAGAGATTTAATTACCTTGCTCACTAATTTGTTACATAAAAATCACTCAGGCTTAAATGGACCAATATTCTGCTTGTCCTATATGAGTGTAATTTATTTTAATACTGTTTCTGTGAAGTAAAAATATCCATGGACTAATCAAGTCTGGGTTGAAAATCAAGGTTTTTACTAAACCAATAAAAGTGTGAACATATAAATCTGGCCTTAAACATTGCTCTACTTTAGAACTTTTCTTCAGTTTATTTTAAACAAGAAATGTTTGCATCTGTGACTGTAAGACTTAGTATGAAATAGCAAAATATCCTACAGACTCTGGCAGATTAAAAGTTTCTTGTGGGATTACTGAAAGTTCTCTATGGATGAAGTAGGTAAAAAAAAACCCTGAAAAGTAGCATGCATTAGTTTTAAGTTAGATTTGTAGTTACTTTCTTTAAAATAACTGTCCTTCACTCTGTCCCTCTCTAATCACCAACCTCAAAATAAAACCTTACTAGACACAGTGGAAGTGATTTGAAAATTAAACTACAGTCTTGATAGAGGGAGATAGAGAAAGGACCCTTTGTGTGCCTGTTATGATCCTTAGTCTCCATCCCAGGCAGAGCAAGCACAATCTTTTGTGCCTGTGCTTGATGTCTGGCATTCACTCACAGAGAGATGCTTTGTTTCGTGGCTTCAAATTCCACAGGCAAGTATTGAAGTTGTGAAAGTCAGCAGAGGAAAAAACAGAAATAGGCTCCTCTGCACTGGTGCCTTGGTAATACAGTTGATGGGAGGGAATTGATGCACAGTGAAGAGAGGCTGAGTGTGGCAGTGCTTTGGGGAGGAGGGAAACTGGAGAATATTCCCATGGCTAAACCACACAGTGAAACCCTGAGCCAATCCTGCCCTCTCCCAAGACAAGCTGTATCCAGGTGCATCATTATGCAATTCACAAATTTACAAATTTTTACAGCTCTGATCAAGTTTACTATGTTTACTAGGAACAGCAAAAATAGATAATTCAGCATTAATCAGGGGGAGACACATTTCATAGCCAGACCATCAAACTGAAAGCCAGTGTGCTGCACTTGCAGCCAACCCCTTCCTTTATTTCACACAAAAAAGAAGTTTGGGGTACTAATCCTTTTTATGAAAACTCCTAAAATATTTTCTAAAGTTATGGGGGAATCAGTGTGTGCTTTATGATCCAGGAGGATTGGCGCTTACAAGCCTCTTTTTTTTGTTGTTTTATCATCTTTCTTTTCGGTACTGTTTGAGTTGAAATCAGATACTGTGTGGTAATTTCAATAAAAGTAATATTGACTCACATTTCTGTGAAACTCGCAGCTATTTATATGGACAAGATGCAGGGGCGGGGGGCGGGGGCACAGAAAATATTGCTGGTTTGAATGGAGAGGAAATGTCAGGAAGACTGGAGTTGCCATCTACTGGAATGTGCAACGAATGACAACTGCCAGGCAAAAATCCTGAATTTCAAGCATTAGTCACAGTAACAGTTCAGGTACGTTGCACTGGCTCCAGAACAAAAAACCACACACAAAAAAACCCCAATCAAATATTATAAAGTGAATCTCCAAAGACAAAGAATTGTTCTTTTCTCAGCTTTTGAGAAGTCAGGAGATGCACAAGGAGGTTGTGTCAAACCCATCTTATTTGCCTGCATCTTTTATCCACATTCAGCAATAGATTATATTTATCACTCCTCATCAGAACACTGATAATTGCACTTGCCAGCTTCAAAAGCACAAAAGAATGTCAGAATCTGAAAAGGAGAGAATTATAAATCCTTCAAATGTGGGCATCTAATCACCACTGCATTTTTAAACCACCACTTTTTAATAGAAGATAATATTTCGGAATATCTTCAGCTGATGAAACACAGAAAAACATAACACAAATCTTCTTAGAGCTGCTTATCATCAAAGACAGTTACTCCATATTAATTTTGCTGTTCCAATAATGTGTAGTAAGTTCATACCAGAAAAAAAAAATATTCAAGTATTCACTCTTGTGCTTGTAGATGATCTAAAGCAGAATTTTTGCTTCTTACTTCCAGGTTTTGCAAAAGACCACTTATTTAGCTAAGGAAGCTCATACAGCAAGTCTTTACAGCTGGACAGACAGACAGACAAAGCAGACCTCTCCAGGGCAGTTCAGAGGAGCAAAGAATGCAGAAATGTCCTGAAAGTGCTGTGACTGAAATGACACCAAATGAGGAGGAGACTTGATGCTGGTAGCAGCTACAGCCCATAAATTCAAGGTATTTGCAGACATCAACAGATCACGACCCACCTCACAAGACCAAACCTATACACCAGGATTTTCTGCAAGCAGTTTAATATTTTCTCATATCTAGTGAAGATGTTTATTAGTCTCTTAATAAATGGAGAGTATGAAGTGACTGGAGAGAAGTATCTGACATGTGAACTGTGTTATTATGATTAATGGAGTTCATACATAAAGGGTTATTTCTCTGGGAAACGTCAGATTGAATAATTACTGGAATTACTCCCAAAGGGCTTTAGAAAATGTTCTGCCCAGTTTCAAGTCACGTTCTTATCACAGTTTTCTTTTGACTAGAGGGTGATCTTTAATTGCAGTTTTAAGTAAAACAAGTACTGTAAGCAATTCATTAAACATTATGAAAAATGATGTATTTCTCTAACAGTCCTTGAAAGCAGCTTTTACTTTTTACCCTCATCTTTAGGCAATACAGCAGAACCAAATCAATAAATAAAATGGCTTTCTTCTGCCTTTGAAACAAAAAGGCACACTGTCCCTGTTTCCCTGCACCAGATTAGGTAGAGAATATCCTAGAATTGATGTATTGGAATATTACTGGCAATATTATTAAGATAAGTAGGGAAGAGATGATAGCATTATTTGGTCTCTCGGATTTCTTAAATCTAATCAGTATTTAATGGACACAACGGTGCCAGAAAATCCAGACAGTCAGAGAACACAGCTCAGAAGCCTCTGAATGTGTTTCAGGGAAGTATCCCAAGGTCAGCACTACTTTGCAGTGCTGCAGATGCTTCCAACAGGCTCCACGGTCCTGCAGAGTGAGGGCCAAGGAAAAGCAGCAGAGTTCAAAAGATAAATGCTTTCAAAACAGATTTTCTTTGAGCTGAAGGTAAAGAAGCCAATACCACCCAACTTCATCCCACTGGCACTAGGGAAGCTTCTTCCCACTATGTTTTCAGTGTCTTCTGCTGCTCATTGCTCTCTTAACCCCCGTGGGAACAGCTACAAGTGAGTTCTGCTGACCTGATGTCAGTGCATGGTCCAAACTCAGCTGCAATAGGCTGCAGAAACCTCATTGTACAGACACCACACCTGGGAGCACTGCAATACACTGAATTCTTGTTCAACAGTTGTTGCCTTGAACACCAGAACTGTGTTGTAATAAAATATTATTATTATTATACTATTCATTATGGGGGTGTTCAGCCTGGAGAAAAAAGGCTCCAGTCAGACCTTAGAGCCTTTTTACCTAAAGGGGCTCCAGGAGAGCTGCAGAGGGACTTTGGACAAGGATGTGGAGTGCCAGGACAAGGGGGAGTGGCTTCCCACTGCCAGAGGACAGGGATAGATGGGATTTTGGGGAGAATAAATCCTTGACTATGAAGGACAGGTTGTCCAGAGAAGCTGTGGCTGTTCCATCCCTAGAAGTGTTCAAGACCAGGCTGGACAGGGCTTAGAGCAACCTGAGATAATGGAAGTTGTCCCTGCCCATGGAGGAAGTTGGAATGAGATGATCTCTTCAAGGTCCTTTTCAACCCAAAATGCCTGTGATTCTCTGATCAGGACAAAGCAAAGGATAGTCCATGCTGGGCATTATGCAGGGACATAGGAAGGGACAATCCCTGAAATTAAGAACTGGAAACAATAAAACCCAACAGAAATCAACAGCTTAGATGTAAGAAGAAATAGGGCACAAAACAAGCAAAAAAAATGAGATACAATTAAAAGAAGCAAAGTGAGGGTCTGGACCTGCTTCCAGGATTGATTTTTAGCAAGTCTGGCACTCACTATTGTGCACTGCTGAATCACCTTTTGTCCCCTACCTGCCATGGGTACACAAACCCCCAGCCAGTGTTCGCAGACCACACTGAGCATGAAGGGGGCATCATTCAGGAGTTTCACACCAATAGTTTCCCAAACTTTTAGGATTTCTGCAAGGAACATTACTGATGCAATCATGAAAAGTGGGTATTTCTTCACAGCCATGTGTGCATCACACAGCCTCCACTTAAACACATAAAACACCTTTTCACAGACAAACGTATCTGAATAATGGGGAACAAATGACAATAAATCTTGAGTCACAAGCATTTCACAGATACCGACCTTTGGTTCTGATTTAGAAGCTCTAACTAATAAAGCTTGGCTTTGCACCAAATCTGAAGAAGAAAATCAAGTGCACTCTTGTCAAATCATAATTAATTTGTACTACCAAAAAAAGAGCAGAACTAAGCCAAGCATTCTTTAAAAATGGTCTCCAGAATTCAAAACACTCCATAAAATGTCCTGTATCTTGAAAAACAGGATGATATTTTCCTGCCTTTTCAAGTTGATTACGCATCTTTCCACTCATTTAAAATATAAATTGAGTCTTAGGAAACAATAAGCTCTTCATTTTACAGGAATATTAAAGATTCAAAAGTACAGCAGCAGGAGAGGGAATGTGATTATGAAACACAGCTGAAGTGAACCCAAAAGCTTTGTTACTGTTTGCCCCCCAAATCTGCTGTTTCACCTTTAAAAACGCATATAATGGCAGGGTAATTAACATTCATACTACTGTGCAGATTTTGAGAATGTATTTGGCATATTCTTTCCAAAGCCTTGGAAAATTCAGGATCTTTGGATATGTTATTAGAATTTGCTATGACCTTCTGTGTATTTATTAAGAGTAATGGAGTAACACAAACTTTTGATTACATTGTGTTTTTTCCTTCTAAGACAAGAAAAGTCTTCAAAATACATTGAAACGAAACCAAACGAGTCAGGGATGCATATTTCAAAGACTACCATTGGAGTTCACAAAATTAAATTAGCTGTTGAGCAAAGCTGAGTTTCTAAGATTACACATACACCACACACAAACCTCCTCCACCATATAAACTCTCCAGTAATGCCTTGAGTATTTTTAAGTTGGTTTAAAAAAAGAAGGTCAGGTTATTCTCTTCATTTTTTTAGAAGGCATGACTATCTTTTGTTATGCCTTTAAATATGTCCTTCTGAGACTCCTGACCCATGACTATTTCTCTTAGACATTACATCAGTTGCAAGTAAAACGTAATGAAACCATAAATATTGCAGGTAGTCAACAAACCATCGTCTTTAAGCTTGCAAAAATCACAATGACTTCTCTCTGAAATATGAGTCTTCAACCTGGTTTCTGCATTATTAATTCTGTCTGTGAGCTAATGATACAGAGGCCCCCTAATCTCCCTGTAAGATGCAACACACACAACACCAGGATTTCAATGCATTTCATCCTGAGTTTTCCCTTCAGAGTATGGATATCATCGGAGCAGGGGGATGAAAACATAAAAATCCTGTCTTCCTTCTCTGCCACAATTCACCACAAGGCACAAGAAACTGAGAATGCCACAGCCTGCCAAAGGTGCCATTGCCTGTTCCCAATGGGTGCCCTGCTTGATCCAGCATCTGTTTCCATCATTGCTTGACGCAGCCTCTGTTGTTCAGCTCTTCAGTAAATCCAGGTGTCACATCTAACAACATTCCAAAATATATTCTTTACAGATAATGTTTTCTGAAAAGCAGAGTTTTTCTGTAGAACAGCCCCTCTGCAGGTAGTGACAGGACAAGGAGGAGTGGGTTCAGACTGAAAATGAGAAGGTTTATGGTAAAGGAATTTTTCCCTGTGAGGGTGGTGAGGCCCTGGCACAGGGTGCCCAGAGAAGCTGTGGCTG
>JBBMKD010000170.1:68093322-68114924 GCA_037834095.1 Argya squamiceps
CCATTCCCTGTGTCCTGTCCCTCCATCCCTTGTCCCCAGCCCCTCTCCAGCTCTCCTGGAGCCCCTTTAGGCCCTGGAAGGGGCTCTGAGGTCTCCCCAAAGTCTTCTCCAGGTGAGCACCCCCAGCTCTCCCAGCCTGGCCTCAGGGGACATTTGCTGTACACCTGACATCAATCAGCCAGGGATCAGCCCCTAATTGTCAATACACACAAACAAATCTCACACAAACTTCTGATTTTTATCACACATTCCCTGTGTTTTCCTTTTCCCTCTGCCTTAAACACCTGTGTGCACACAAAACTCCCTTTCCTTGTCTCACGACTTTGGGCTGTTCTTTTTACCCACGTTCCCATCAAACAGCTTCTTTCTCCACACCTTTCTTGACTGAATTTTTTTGTTCCATCCTTTCCTGTCTATTTGGAGACCTGGCACCAGCCTCTCTTCCTTGACTCTCTCTCATCTCCAGCTTTATCCCCTTCCACATTATCACAAGCACAAACATCTTTATGGGATCAGGCCAGAAAGGGTCTCTCAATATCTATGGCCCTTGGCTACAGACCTGAATTGATCATTAATTTCTCCATATCTAGCCACATCCTCTTTTTTTTTTTTTAATTTCTATCTTTTACAAGTATTTTTCTTCTCTTTTTGCTAATATGATCCACACATTTCCTGCAAATGCATTGCATCCTCGAGGCTCACTTTTACTCAAACCATGTATTAAGCCAGAATGCCTTCCAAATATACTGAATTTCTAAGTTCAGATGTAATATCAGGTTTTCAGACATTTGCTCCAGTTTGCGCTTGGATTGTAATCTCTCTGGGGCATGCTTTGTGGAGATGCTTTGCATCTTCATTTGCATTCTGAATGCAACATTTCATAAATTTTTTTTTTTAAATGTGAATTTCATTGTTGTTGTTGTTGTTGTCACTTGTGACTTTAGCATTAAAGCAGTATCACAGTTAGCATTTGGAAAAGTTTGGTCTTTAGGAAGTTTCTGTTCAGTCCTAATTCAGGCAAAAATTGCCTGGATTTAATGAAATCTCTGACTAAATCCAGACTGACGTAACACTTCGATCTGTGAACACTGGAAGTTTTCCATGACGTAAATGAATCCAGAGAAGTCATATAGAACAAACTATGAACAAGAACATTTATATATATATATTTATACATGTAGATATATGATTTAATGCTAAAGATTACCTGATTGAAGACCCTTTTTTGGTACGTGTGTGAGTAACCACAGCCTGGTACGTCCTGAGCTTTACTTCTTCTCCATTACAGTTATTCCCAAAAATCCTTCCCATGTGGAAGCAGACAGGAAGGCTGATTAGAACACATTAGAAACTTTATTTGGTATATTCAGGGTTAAATATATATTTTCATGAATATTCTTTTTTAACTGTCTCATTTTCAGACTTCAGAGTAAGGACTGCCAAGAGTTTGAATCCAATCAATTTCTTTGTGAGTTCACACGAGTAATTTGGAGAAACTATCCTTGTGCTTCACATGGACACTCCAGGACTGTTAAAAGCAGCAGTTTATCTCTTCATTCCAATGCAATTCCCAGATGAATTAATGAATTCACTGCCTGGCCTTGAATCTTTCGTGTTTGATTTAGCACAGGAAGAGTAAATCCCATATATAATCCCCCCTGGCACATCTCTCTTTCCCTCCCCATATATAAGTGTATATATAAGATTATAAATACTATATAAATATATATAGAGAGAGATGGATATGTATATCCATGCTGATATTTCTGTTCCAGCCATGCTACTCACTATCAGTCAGATAAGACTAATCCTAAGAATTTCTTGAATTTCTTATATTGCATTTACAATAACTTAATATCATCAAGTAGCTAATACTTATCAGCGTCTTCTGGAGCTCTTAGAACTGATTTTACCAGCAGAGTGTTCCCACCCTGCTAAAAATACAGATGCAGTGAAGAGAGAGAGCCTTTAGGAGAAAATAACTTTCTATTATAAGGAGAGAGACAAAATACTTCCTTTAGTCCCTCATTAGTTATCTATTTTAATTTAACTGATGCTGTTGTTTTGCCTTCAGCAAACACAGAGCCTTGGTGAAGGCCCAGCAGTGATCCCCGGTCAGGAGTGGCAAAGATCCCAAAGAGATTTCAGCCTTAGCAGACAATATTGCTGCTGAAAGCCCCTTCATCAGGATCTTTATAGGGCTCTGCTAAAACATTTTTCTTTTTAGCAAGTTTGACTTGCCAGCAGCCAAACTAACAAGAACTTCAGTGACAAATGATCTGTTTAACCCTCCCGAAAGGAATCCTGACTTGGTTTTTAGGACTGTTTCCATTTTCATGTCTGAACGACCAAAGACACATCACCTTTCAAGGAAAGTGATGATGCCATCTCAACGTTTGGAGAAGCATCTCAAAAATATCATTTCACCACAGTGTTTTTGTCTTTTTGTTTGATGGCTTTTGGGAAGAGAAGAAGGTATACACAGAGTACAATAAAAATCTTAGCTACAGCAAGATTGCCTTAAATTCCTGAGAGGCTGTTTCCCTAATTAAGCAGAACAAACTAATTATGCATGTTTTTATCTTTCAGAGGTGGAGTCTGGAAAAACCACATATCTCCTCAGCTTTTAAGTGTCATTAATGAGTTGATGCAATCACAGAGTCAAAGAGAACAGGTGTAGTTGGGACTTTTGGAGGCTATGTAATATTTGCCTTTCTCTGTATCATTGTGTCATGACCCTGTACCAGCTGGGGGAGGTTTTTTTCCTGAATTTCAGACTTTTAAACAAAGTGAGTTTTGTTCTATTGCTAAGTTTACTTTTAAAAATGATGTTTTATTTGGTAAGAGATGTCCTCCTGTAAGGAAGTCTTGACTAAAGCAGTTAATTTTCACAGATGCATTAAAAAAACCAAACCAGGAGACATCTGCAAAGTCATCTTGTACTTCTATAGCTCTCAGAGAAGGCAACAATATCTCACTGATTTTAGTACCAGATCTACTTCTTCCAGTACAAGGACATTATTTTTAGCTAAAAGAAAACTGGTCAAGGGACTTTTACTTATTTTGTTCACTGAGCTGGGGTAAGTCCATGTTTTTCTTGACCCTCTTAGTCAAGACAAGAATTGTGGGTTTCCAGCTTTAATCCTCCCTATATTCATTTCATTCTCTCACAAACCACTGGAACTAAGTTACATAACCAGCTTCAATAATTTCTCTTTTCTTTTTTTCTTTTTTCCATATCCATGCTTTTCAAACACCTACATACATATCACATCCTCCTGAGTTGCTCCAGATCCAATGTTTGAACTAATTCTTCATGACAGGATGTCAATGTCAAGCATTATTGAGCCTTAAACAGAGGCAGTGATTGCCAAATGTAATATTCCAGCATCTTCCCAAGCAAACTGTTGAGAGCTGATTGAAGGCAGGGTCTGATTCAGCTGCACTTACCTACTTTTCCAAAATTAGCTTTTTTACCTTTTCTTTTTTTTCTGTAACATTGGTTTCTGTTTCTTTGCTCTGAAGGGTGAAACAGTTCATTGCTCTGAGGGCTCATATGAGAATTATGTTCAATTTTCATCACTGGAGCAGAAAAAGCTGTGAAGCCAAGGCACAGCAATGACACCCTTGACAAATAATGTGTGGTCTGCTCTCCTTTCCCTTCACAAATGTAATGGGAATGAGAAGATGGTGCAGCTCAAAGGAAGTATTCATGGGCTCTTGAAAAATAAATACAGAGCTCAAAATTGTCTTTAAATTTGGAATCAAACATACTTTAACAACCACTGTTAAGGTGGGTGACTCATAAAGAGATGGTATTACACAGGCAGGAAAACAAAATTGTGAAAATAAAGTGGATTTATTTTTTAAATTTCTGTAATATATGGGTAAACCATCTTTATACACATACAATAATGACAAAAAATCCAAGCCAGGCCACACAGGTGGAAATCTGGCATAATTAATACTCTTTTTGACAACTGTGAAATTCCTGTTTTCAATTTGTAATTCAGCTGAGCCGATGACAGATTTCTCCTCATCATCACTGATTTATGAGCTCATCTTGCCAACTTTTCCCCCCCTTCCCACACTATGTACACAAGCTGAGGCAGTTTTTTTATCCTCAGAACAAAGGGCAGCATTTCAAGAAAAAGCTATCAAATCATGTAAATCCATAACTGATTTTTGAAATTAAGCAGATTTCGTCTGGATGCCACAACTCAAGTACTCTAAGGAAAGGGCATAAACAGAAAGCAAAAGTAAAAGAACACCATATGATCAGAGTCTGAATGTCTCAAACATCTTCTCTTTTTTCAGGGTTTTGGATTTTAGTTGGGTTTTTTAGCTTTTTTATTTATTTAATTTAATAGTGGTTGGTTTTCTATTAGATGGAACCTGATAATTTGCTCATATTCTACTTTAACAGAAGGACTTTTATGAGAAGCAGATAAGTTGTTGGATCATTAATTAGCACACTGCTACTAAGAATATGATTAATAAGATGAGTAATAATTCATCTAACATTGCTATCATCCAAAGAGGAGAAATGCTCAATGAGTATCTAAAATATTAGCTGATAATGGAATATTTCACATTCCAGAGTTAAGAAGGAAGATATTAAGGAGTAACTCCAATAGAAGCTGGAGATTTGAGTCAGAACATTTAATTGATTTGTGTTAGAGAATATTAACAGATCTAGTTGGTCAGTGCTCTGGGATGGAAGGGGAAAAAGTACACAAAGACAAATGTCCATAAAAATGCATTTCAGAAGTCAAACCAAACAGAAGGGGGAAATAGGATCCTCTAATATAGTTATTTTGGGGCTGGAATTTTTACAACTTTCCGTTTTAGGCAGAGAAACCTCACTGAGTATTTAAACATTTCAAGAACTCCAGCATTTAACTTCTCAAAGTAAAACTTACCACCCAGTTCTTTTTGTCTGTCCTTCCCCTTTTACAACTGCTACCATCTTTTTGACCTCACACCTCCAACCCAAAGGATAAGGCTTGGGAGCCAAGAGTGTGGCCATGTAATTATGGTCCTTTTATTATCAGGCAGCCTGTGTCCTTGTATGGAGCTGCAGAACAGGCAGGTAAGAGAGCCTGGCTGATTCTTCTGATTAGCTGAATAATCAGGCAGTTGTTTCTCCAAATGACCTTGCCTGTTATGATACAGTTTATTATCAGCTTCCTCACACTGCCTGCTCTCTAAATACTCCTCTCTCTATTGTAATCTCTTCCTTGACTCAGGAGAATATATTTGCTCCTTTACTTTTCTTCCCCTGAAATTGTCATGGTGCTTCTTCTCTGACCTCCTGGATCAAGGTAATTGAATGCTTATCTCTTGTTTAAATGATACCATTTAAAGCTTCTTTCCAGTATCACTCTTATTTCACACCACGTATGATACACACGAGTTTCTGTCACCCTGCCAGGAAAGGAAATTTCTACAGAAACACCAGGGTCAGTTAATGTTTCCAGTTTACTTATCAAACATCACATTAACTCATTCAGCCTGAAATTCATACAGGAGTTTGTTAATTGTAGTCAGGGGTCAAGCTCTACAAAAACCTTGTAAGAAGGATATTGTGTTAGAGTTTCTTGGGTACACACTCCAGGAACAGTGGTGTGGAAAACCCAGTGTCTTTAAACAACCACATTTGCAAGAAAAAGGGTGTTTAATTTGAATAACTACCAAGTCCATCACTTGTATGTGCTTCTTTTTGCTGTTGGTCCTATAGAGACAATTCAGTTTACCTGTCTCAAATGCTAGAAAAAAAAAATAAACGAGTGCAAGTAGTTTTGTTGATGTAATTTATGGAGCTAGTTTAGAGAAAACATCGAATGTCAGCAAAGGGAACTATTTTTATCACAGTCTATTGTTTAACAACCCTTCACGGTCATCAAATTTAGTGCACCTATAAAATGCAAGGCAGCTGCAGGGGATGAACCAGCAGTTTAAAAATACTAAAGAGCCAAAAATTATCCAAAGCCCCATCTCCCTGATCCACTGATATTGCATGGAAGTCAAAAGAAGTGTATATACAGATTTTACAAAATTAGTTTTAAAATTAGACAATTTTAGGATGCAATTTAAGCAATTATTAAAACTAGGAGAGAGAGTGACTGCCCAGAGCTGCAAGCTGAGTTACTGTGCTCAGAAATAAGCAGATAAGTCCTCACATGACTGAGGTGAAATCCACAGAAGAATGTTGTGACATGTATCAGACACAGAGGACCAAATTCACACTTAATGGGAGCTCCTGAATTTCATCAACGTCTGAGGAGCTGGGCTAATTTCCAACCCAGTTACACACAAACCTAATGAAAAACTGAGTATTTTTAATGGTCCAAGCCACCATAAGATAAAATTTCATACAAATAGTGTTGCAGAGGTGTTGATCTTGTTTTTGTTTGATTTGCATCCTGATGGCATGGGAAATAATTGATCATTGGGCTCACTCTCCAGTTTCCTGGGGAAAAAATAGGAATTGCTTGAAAAAGCCTTGAATTTTTTTCCCTGTTTCATCAGGTTTCATCTAGCCACCAAGTATTTGGCTCTGTATTGACTATTTTTGTCTTTCTGCTTCCATTCCTGCTGCTGTCAAGCCCACATCCCTTCTCTCCCCCACTGAAATCTCCATCAGCAGTTCTGCCCTTCAACCTCCCCTACCTGCTCCTCTTCCCAGCACTCTTGCAGGATTTCATCTCCTCCCCTGGAGTCAAACAGCTCAAAGATTTGGGTATTGAAAAATATTTCTGTGAAAAGCTTGCTAAAAAATCTAAAGGAAAAGAAAAATCACAACAAGGAGCTGGAAGCCTGTTCCAAGGAGCAGTGAAGGAGAACCTTTCCCCACCTGGCTGAAAACCTCCAAGGCAGCACAGGGCAGGCTTTATTAATGCTTGGCTGAGTAGTATTTAGCTTAGAAATCTGGTGTGGGTAGCAGCCAGTAAATATTTGATCTGTGCTCTTATTCTGCGTGTATAGGGCTTGCAGAGCCTCCCTGTACTCAGCAAAAGGTGCTCAAATAAAGGAAATTCTCCTGGTGATTTTAGTGATAGAGCTGGTGACCCTTGATCTTGCATTGCTGCAAGAATAACCCAATCCCAGCCCAAATCCCACCATTCCCAAGAAAAATCACAGCCACTGTCAGCATTTTGCAGCAGCTTCCTAAGTAGTGAGTGTATTTATGCAGGCTAACAATTCAATTTTATTTTATGAATGCTGTTTTATCTTCCATCTTGTGCTGGAACCTTCAAGAGAGAAGCAAACATTTCTGCTTCGGCCACAGCACTGAATGTGGAGGACAATCAGAGTCTGTGAGGTGGCTGATTTTTCATTCCAGTGGAAACAGCATGGCACAAAGAGCTGGCCACTAGCCCAAAAAAATCCATCCTGCCAGGCTGCTTTACAATCCTCCACCCAAGGATGGATCACCTGGTTCCTTTCCCTGCTTTTTTTGGAGATGTTTTCAAGTTATTGCCAGGATTCAGGAGCAATTTTTAATAGTCTGTTTTTCACTTGTAGCATTTGGTATTTCCCTAAGGAACTGAAATTTCTTAGAAGGTGCTCAAAACCACATCTTTGAGTAGGTGGTCTATGAATTCTCCTCCTGTGGATAGTTTTAAAGTCAGCCAAGAAAAAGTAGTTTTGGTTGTGGGTTGCTCTTCCTTTGAGGGCAGATTAAATTCAGGACAAAACATGATCAGCAGGAGAAGTAAAAAAGGAGCCTCTCCATTGCTAAATGACCTGCCATAGCCTGACAGCCATGGTCTAATGCTATTTATTCACAGACTCCACTTTTTATTCCTTGGAAAAGCTTATCAAAGTGACAAAACCCATTTAAACCTGACGGAAAACACAGCAGACATGAAGCATTTCTGTACAATCACATCCAGTTAACTCTTCTCACATCTTCCCTTTGGCTGAATGTGGGATTTCTACATACTGGACCTTATTATCCCTGCCTTTCTGAGACCTTTGATGTCTCTGTTCACATTTTGCAAAGAGACTTTTGTTTTCAGTTCTGAGATCTCTGAGATCAAAGAACCCTTATTGATAATAAAAAGCCTAAAGTTTTCTGTGTTTTTGGGTCTTTGACTTCAAAATACCTACAAAAAAATCAGTGCAAAAGGAACAGCATGGAGTTTCATAGAAACACAGAATTTCTGAGGTAATTTATCCAGACAACCTTGGCCTCTAACAATATAGACACAATGTTAATCAGAAATATTACCTATTAACAGGTTCAAAATTTACACATGCATCAGCTTTGGTCTTATCATCCCTGAGCTATGAAGTCATCCAGATCTTTCAAAAACATTTCTCTTTGTCTTTTGTGCCACAAGAAAAGGAAGTGCTCTCTCCTAAGGATAGATTTTCCATATATATGTCAGAATATTTCAGTTCTTAGAATGCATCAACAAGTGGACATAACAAAGGAGAAAAGAAATATCCTTGCTGAGGGATTGGAATGGATGATGTTCAGAACAAAAACTGGTCTCTTCAGGAAAGGGTCTGGGTAAGCTGGTAGCTGATGTTAGACTGGGATAGGTTTCTCTAAATCAGAAATTTCAAATTTCTAATCCTGGGGTCTGATGGTGGGTTATAAGAGAATATCATATACAAGGTAATAATAATATCCTTACCAATACTGGCCCCGTGGGTGCCTGACAGCAAATGTTTTACTGCAGAACAGTCTGCATTCCTGCTTCTCCCTGCTCCTAACTCCTGCAAACCTTCACACTCCTCAGCTTTGTTTTTGTCAAAAAGATATTTCCACTTCTTTGTATGGAATACAGAGCTCCAATTCGAGCAGGGAAAATAATTACAAAATAAAATGAGAACAAAGATGGAAAATGAGTGTAAGGCAGATCTGCATTTATGGCTGAAATCAGCCTGGCGTGAGCAAAGCAGGGACAGCACAGAAAAGTCATCTGAATGTAACAACCACAGCACTGGAAATAAACTGAAATCATACCTGGGAGGAAAGAGAGGTGGCTCCTTCACGTTTTTTGCAGGGCTATGGAATATTCTGTAGTTCCAAATTGTTCCTGAGCTGATTTCAGAGTTAGTGCTAGAAAGGCATGTGCAGGGAAGACCCATCAGAAAACTGAATAAATGAATTACTTGAATTCATTCATTAAAAGGGAGAGATAGTTCTGGCATAAACCCATTACTCACTAGGTCTGGTTACATAATTTTTCTAGACCTGTTTATGATATTCTGTGTCTCAACCTTACAGGTGGCAAGAGAGCTCCTCTAGGAAGATAAACTGATCCACAGACACACATTTTTTCCACACTAATCTTCACCTTCAAAGAACACATAAACAACAGTACTGGGAACTCCTACATAAATCACACAACTCAATAACTTTTCCAGCTGCATGTTTTTCTAATCCTATCTTAAAAGATGCTGTGATTCTCCATAAAAGAAGAAGGAAGCTCTTTCTCTTTGCAGATGAACAGCAAACAGAAAATAAAATATCCCACAGAAAGTCAATATTTGGGATGTTTTTCCTTTTAAATAAGAAAGTCCTGATTCATCAGTATTGGACAATTTTGTCAAGATTTTATTTCCCTTTCCTGAACTCACTGTCTGAAATGAGGAAGAGAGACAAAAAATAATTCCAACAGAAAAAAGGCAGAATAAATAACTCCCCTTGTTGCAAACCAATGAATGTTTAACTGTGTATGCAAACTGAAAGTTGCAATGGGAGACACTAATTCCACACTTTTATTGTTTTGACTGCCAGGTTCAAATTCTTGTATCAAATCAGGTGCAGCATTTCCTGTACTTCAGTTATTCGGTGCTAAAAGGCTGGTGTGGGTCTGTGGTTCAAAATACTTTCTGCATTCCAAAAAAAACCTTCATGGCCTAAGAAATGGCTTTTGTAACCCTCATTTTCAGTGATTTGTTCTGGTATATAAACACACAAACACACATATGTGTAAATAAACACAAATTTACCTACATGGGCAACAGGTAAATGAAAGGCACAACTGAAAGCCACAGAGCAACATGTGAAATTATGACTTGATTGAAACAGATTATTTCCATTATTAGAGATAGCACTCTATTAATATTAATTTAAGGCTAAATAACTGCAATGCTTAATTGTTTGATTAATTAGACAGCAAGCCCTTCTTGGATCCTCTCAATAAACCATTGAGGCCATTGAGGCTGAGATTTCTCCTGGCTGAGAAGCTGGGACAGCAAATCATGCAGGGACGTGGGGTTTTCTCCTCCTGTATTTTCCTCAGTGTTGACAATACTCATTTTGAGAAGATGGGAAGAAGAAATTCTGAGCAAATCAGGCCATAAAATTGTACAATTGTATACAGTTATGAAACTGTACACAAAAAAAAACCTTCCTTTTTTTCTTTTGTTTCTTTTTTTTTTTTTTTGGAAGGTGTATATGTTTTGAAGTCTAGACATTTTAACATTAGACACAAACATTAAAGCTTTCAGATGGTACCTGAGCTGAGATTATGTGTAACCCAACCAGAATCTGACTCAATTGATTTTTAAGACCCTCAGCAGTCTTTCAAACTCCACACCTGATCCATTTAATTCTGCCTGCTGCCAGTTACCAAAGGGATTATGGCTTTGCACCTGCTAGAAGTAATTGATTTAGGATGAGAGAAGTCTGATTCTAAGCACAGAAGTGATAACCAGATGGGCAGGCATTCCTCAAAGAAATGCAAACCCTCTGAATGAATAAACAATGGTTTAGGGAAATTTAAACCTGGGTGTTGACTCTGAAGGCTGCTGAGGAAGGTGCTCAGTCATGGCAGTGAAACATCAGTGGTACCAACACCATTCTCAGGAAGAATTGGGAAAATCTGAGGATTGCACTGAAGGTTGTAGGGGGAAGTCCTCTCTCCATACTCAGGCTTCCCGAATTGTTTACCTGAGCCCTGATAAAGCAGAGACACCAGCAGCTATTTTTAGGCTAGGCAGCAGGCTAAGCAATCAGCAGAACAGAAAATTCAGTATTAAGGGCATGGTGTGACAGCCCCACTCCCAGGAGTTTCCTGGTGCCCACCACAGACACCATCACTGGAGGGGATGATGAAGATCACCAGATGCACCAGCTTTGTTTCACTGCCAAACAAGTAACAAGAACAGATACAAACAAATTAACCTATTAGCATTGACTGAATGGGGAAGGAATTAAAAAATAAATTAATCCCACCTAGTCAGAAGAATTGGAAAGAAAATTCATTAGCAAAATTTCTGCAAAGACTTAAGGTTTATGAAAGAAACCCTTTGACCCTTTTCACTTCAGAAGCCTCTTAACAAAGTGATATTCTACAATATCTTTTTACTCATTTTTATCTATCCAAAGTGAATGTGATTATGTCTTAGAGGAAATTATTTATATAATAAATCATCAGACAGCACCAATCAAAAAAACTGCTTTGACCACCCATTTCAAATGAACTGAGTTTTAAAGGTTAAATTGAGCTTTCTATTGTAGCTACAGACTGTTATAAACTGGGGAAAAAATGCAGCCTGTATAATTTCTATCATCATTAAAATGTCATGACATTCAGTCCATAAACTAAAAAGACCATTCTAGAAATTGAAAGGAAAAGAGATTTTGAAATAAATGACATGACCTTCAGTTCTTTACCACTGAACAGAAATTAAGGTGAAATTACATGTTCCTAATGTCCAGATTGCATTCACATTCCACCAAAAAAAAAAAACCGAAAAAAAACCTTACTGAAGGCATTTACAAGAGCTCCAAAAGAATTTGATCCCCTAAATTCTTGGATATCTAAAATTTTGGATGATAATACAGCATACTTATCAGAATCATATCAATAATACCAACATTCTTTTACGAAGCTCTTTAAAATCTGTAACACCACTGCAGAAAATCACCCCATCTTTGTGTCCTTCAGTAACTCAACCACTAAAAGATAATAAATACACATTTCCCACTTATTATCAGTAAGAAACAAAGGTGAGCAGCAGGTGTGGGAATTTACAGCCTTCATGGTGTCTGAGGCCAGATTGCAAATTCCCATCCTATCGAGACCATTTCCCACTGAGGTATTGGTGCAGCAAGGCTTGAAATCAAACGCTGGTCCCGTGGTCAACACACCATTTTTCTTTCCAGCATATCATTTGGTCAGACTGCAGGAATGTGACCTGGAAAATTGGGAAACCCTGAGTCATAAATTATCCCACACCTCTGCCCACAGGATGGGCACGGGAGCAGCTGGGAAGTTTCACTTTTAATCCAGTTTAAGGCAGGTTGGCCCCCCTGAGCCTCCTGCTGGTGCTCAGCCTGAGCTGGGTGACTCCACAACTGCAATAGTAACAAAATGTAATAAAAATGTTAATGAGGTAAATTAAGTGCAAGAAGTTAAATGATGCTGATAATATCATAACTCTGTGTCAGCTATCTTGTGCACAACATCCACAATGAGTTAGGGGAAGGAGGAGGCGTAAGTTGTTCTTTGGATTGAACGTGACAGTTTTTGAAACCTAAACAATCTCCTCAGATAATGAATTCACAATATAAACTCAGAAAGAAAATATTTTTCAGGGGTGTGGAACATCTTTTGTTCAGATGGTAATTTTCCATTTGGTTTATAGGAAGGAAGGAAGGAAGGAAGGAAGGAAGGAAGGAAAACTTGCAATATATCCAAATAGATGTCAGAAAGAAAATAGACTGGATATGTACTGGTCATAGTAACTTGGTTTCTTTCTTGCTCTGTGCTTCTCATGTATTTTCCCAGGAGCTGGAATGTGCTTGAATTTCCAGGTATCTGAATTGTAGGAAACAGACTCCTCTCACTGACATAATTCTCCTTTTGGTAAAATCACAGAGGAGCAAAATGAGAGGCAGAAACTCCACATCCCACTGCTGACTCCCCTGTGCCTTTGCCCAAGCTCACACCAGCCAAAGGAATTCATGAGTACCAAAGAGCTTCAAATCCTCACTGCAAATTTTAAAATAAGCTGCCTTGGATTTCTTAAAATGTAGAGCACCTCAGTGGTCCCAAATGACAAGTTGTGTCAAACTGGAAAGTCAAAAAAGAGAAAAGAAGGGGAAAAAAAAAGAAGAATGACAAACAAAAGAAAAAATAAATAGAAATAATTTACTCCCACTGAAAATGCTGGCCATGAACTCTGGATTGCTTCAATATACTGTAGGCATTTTTGTCATTTCACAGCAAGCCTTTATCAGCTTCACTTGACAGACACAAAATGCACATTTTATAGCAATAAGCTGCAAATTCCTGCTTTCCAACTTAATTCTAAAATATGTATTTTTGATAATTTAAGCACTCTACACCTTGCACTGGGTAGTTTCTTGATTGTACACTGAGTCTGGTTCATTACTGACATAAATACTGGCACAGAGAGTGCTGGGATACAATGCAATGTATACTGAGATGATGCATCTACTCACAATTTCAGTTATATGCAGCTCAGTGTGTATATACATATATATATATATATAAAAATAAAAACTTTTTCTTGCCTCTTTTTCATATTGCAGCCACTTGCAATCATGCTCCTTTCCCTTAGTTCTATACATCTCACTGCACTCTGTTTTATCCAATGCACTGTTAATATTCCTCCCACACTTGCATTTCCTGACCTGTGGGGGCAGAGGTATCAGTACAGAGTTCAGCACAAAGACATGGCAATGACTGACATTGTATTTGAATTTATTTGCTTTCAAGAGCAGTCAAGTGGTTCTCAAATAAAGTTAATTCTGGTTTATTTTTCCATGGTTGGATGAGACTTGACTTCACATTGATGACTATTCCCCACCAGAAGCAGCCCAGATCATCTTGGAATTGCCTACACCTTGTTTTCCTTGACTTTCTTGCACCAAGTTTTATTACACCTGCCTGGCTCTAATATTGACCCCTTTTGCATCATCCTGCTGCACTTTTTATGTTTTTCACTGCACTTACACCTGCCCTGCTGCTGGAGGCCTGGAGTTGCTGCATTTGGTTCTGACCCATCCCAGCCTCAGCCTCCTTCCCCAATGCCCAGGACTTTCTGAGCCTGAACCATCAACCCACTGTCCATCTCTTGCCTCCTTTGCTGTGTTGGGCTGCCAAAACAACCTCACAGTCTCTTAGTCTGTCTCCTTTTAATTACTTCTTTTTTCTACATTTCTGTTATTCTCATATTGCTCTTCCTCTGTTGTTCTGGAATACCCATCCTTGAGGATATTCAAGTTTGCCTGGATACGACCTGGGAGCAGTTTGATCTAAGGTGACCACAGGCTTCAAACAGAGACTTTCACAGGTCCTTTCCAACATAACTTTTCTGTGCTTATCTCACAACTACATGGGGAAGAGGATTTGAATTATTCATTCTGTCTTGATGCTGGGTATTACCCATGAAATCTTTACAGCACCATCAAATCTACCAAACTTTGCTTTGTATTTTTTGACTTCCTTTCTTTTGTACAGAACTCCTCCTTACTCTTTTTTTCCTTTACCACCAACGCCCTTTGTTACTTCATGTGTACTGAGATGAAGTAATCCTGTACCCAAATTCCATGTATAGCTCTCTGCCATGGCTATTTGGAGCCATTTCATTTGCTCAGATCTGCTTTTCTCAGCAAATGATTCACAATTCCCATGAACACTCCTGCTTCTAATTACAGATTCGTTAACATTTTCAAGGCTACTCCCAAATACCACAGTTCTAACACTGTAGTGTCTATTCTTTCAATTTTCTATTCCATGCAAGAAAAAAATGTAGAGAGCTTGTGAACAATGATCACAACCCATTGAGGGCATGAATCATCAAAACACACGTAATCCCTTTCCTTAGTGCCTCCTTGAGCTATTTCCTCCCCAAAGTAAGGTTAGGAATTCTTAATTTTGAACTTGCAGTTTCTGTTGCCACTGTAAACCCAGTGCTTTTATGCTGGTGGGATGGCCAGTGACTCTGGCTGCAGCACCTATGGGAATTTATTCCACATTTTGGACTCACCAGACAATGATCACTGAGAATTTGTTTCAGGTAACAGCATTTAAGAGACTTTGTACCAGTGCAGAGAAACTGCTGCTTTGTGCTGGGGCACTGGCAGAGATTCTGTAGCTGGAGGTTGTCTTCAAGACTGACCTTCCCTTGTGTCCTGCAAACATTTATTTAAACACCTGACTGTGTCTCCAGCTTTAAGACATGCCATTGTAAATTTATCATTTTAAAGATGTAAAATGTTTGCACAGGGAACAATGGAGATCCAAGATTCCCAAATATATTTAGCTTTAGACTCTTTAGGTGAAGGAAAAACCTGGTCTTTGGGGAAAGCCAGAGATGTTTTGTCCAGGGAGGCTGTGGCTGCCCCATCCCTGAAGGTGTTCAAGGCCAGGCAGGACAGGGCTTGGAGCAACCTGGTCTAGTGGAAGATGTCCCTGTCCATGGCAGGAGGTTGGAACTGGATGGTCTTAAAGGTCCATTTCAACCCAAACTATTCTGGAATTCTCTGATAAGACCCCTATTTTTATTGTTTGTTTGTTTGTTTGTTTGTTTGTTGGTTTTTTAAAATTTCTTGGTCTTCATTAATAGAGTCTTTAAGGAAGTCCCATAAAAAATTCCACTGAGAAGCACAGCTGGAATGCAGCTCTTCCACAGCACCACAAAGAAAATGAACAACAGAGGATTAACTGAAAGTCTTGAATCACTTTTCTTTACCATAGAAAGAGAAATGTGAAGCTCTCCCCTAAAGGAAATTTTTATGTAAACCAGAGTGGATTACCAGCATGGCCCCAGCTGCTCTTGGATTAAAATATGGATCTGCAGTTGCAGAAATTAGAATCACCCAGAAGTCTGCAGAAATTGATGTCACGATGCTGCAAGGGACGTATGGAGGATATATGATGCTATAAAGGAGGCAACCTCAGAACCAGATGGTCTGATCAAAACTCTCCCTATGTCACAGAAGAGTCTTACTGATTTTTATAGGATTTGAATGATTTCTTGTAATAGAAGTTCCTTTGTTGCTGGAGGAAGATATTCTTCATTATTCTGCATTTATAAGTTAAAAGCATGTCTTGGTAACTTCCATTAAAAAACGCAAACCTTCAATTACAACTTTCTGCTGATTTATTCCACTTTAATTTCATACAGATCATTCAGAAAGAGACCCAATTTACTCCATCAGATCTTTTTTTCCCTAACATCTTCCTAATACCCCAAAATGACCAAGAAGGCAAACTCTGTAACAGAGCTGGCTACTTTCAGTACTGACTGTCAAGATGTATTTTAATAAGTAGGGCTCATGTTACAAGTAATAAGTAAAATATTTCTTTTCAATAATATTTAAAAACAGCAGTGGAAACATCACTACTGAACATCTTCATTTTCCTTGCATCAACAAGAAAATATGGCACAGCATCAGAGTAATAAAAGCAGAGCTCAGCCACCTGGTGAGGTAGTTTAAGAATATTTCTGGAATAGTCAAGTGAAGTTAAATTTTCTCGACTGAAATTAAACAATGAAAGTGATGGTTTTAAAATATCCCTACTGAGTATGTTCCTGAGGATACATCATCTTTAAGTAATACTTTCAACATAAAAATACAATTTTACCTATTGAAAGAAATCCAAATTTTATTTCCAGTTATGGTGAAAAGATGGAGAAAACAGAAACACAGGAAAATATGGATTGAAGAAAAGAGTAAATAAACTTAGGGTTTAAAAATAAGACTCAATAGCTGTTTTCACATTGTTTTCCTGCATGGGTATTACTACAAAATGTAGGTTTACTCTGCTTTACTTTTCTAAAATTGTCCTTCTGAAGTGCGTTCCTTGTTTCCTCACACATTCCATTTTTCACTCTTCAGCCTCTCACCCCATTCTCTCCCCTCGCTTTCCCTTTTCCTGACAGAGAGTTACGTGGTTTTGCCCTTGAGCCCCAACCTGTCCTCAGTGCTGGTCCTCTGCTCCATCCAGTGGGATCCCTGCTGCTCCAACAGCCTGCAGTGCCCAGGGGAAGGGATGGGGAGCACAGGGAGCCTGGCCTCGGGCTCAGCCCCAGACTGTGCCTCATTGCCCAGCTACATTTAACTCTGAAGCCCACAGTTTGTTTCACAAAATGTCAGCACAATCCAAAATTGCTGCGGTATGACCTGACCACTGTACCAAGAGCTACAGTTCTCAACACCTATGGATTTTATAGAACATCACAATGGCCTTTTTATCTTAGCTTTATCAAACAAAAGTAAATGCACACCAGCAGCTTGATATTAACACCCAAAGAGCCAGCCCTGACTGAAGATGTACAGCTGAAAGTACAGAAAAATTGATGCCAGTCCTTCCAAGATTTCACAACAGACTCTGAGCACCAATTTGGTAAATAAAGTATTTAAGCCCTCAGTGCTATGTGGGCTGCTGTAAGATTAATATTTGAAAGTCTCTGCCAGTGTAAAAAAGGTCTTTAATTTATTTTCACTCTAGGAACCATGGTCAGCATCAGCACAGGAAAATGGCTCTCTGGTTATTCTTTTAATAACAATGTTTTTATGATACTTCCATCTTTTGCTTTTGTTTATTTCCTTGTGCACGGGGCCCTGAAGCACTGACTTGAGGATGGTCTGTCCTTAGCACACACTAAATAAACTCAGATCTCACCACTGGGCTCAGATTTATTTGCACTGGTGACAGCTGAGTTAGCATGTCCCGGGAATTTGGAATTTAACTTGGCTGGGATTCAGGGCCAGCAAAATGAGTTCACTTGAGCCCAGCCAGGAGAGGGTCTGCAAACGTGTCTCCCACCAAGTAATGCGACATCCAGACTGTGTAAACCCCACAAGAATATGATCCTAATGTCAGTGAAGTTGGGAAGACCTGTGAGGACTGAATGCAAACACCTAGTTTTAGATTTTGCCAGCCTGTGGGACAAGGAGGTTGCTCTCTCTGTCAGATGTCAAACACCAAACTCACTCCTGCTTCAACTGGTGCATGGCACACTCACATACATGCACTCAAATGACACAGAAATGCAGACATTTCTATGCCAGTCCACAGAACTCTGCATATCACAACTGCTTTAAGTATAGGGCAACTTCAAAACAAGACACTTTGTAATGAAGAAAACATTCATGGCTGCCTCTTCTTCAGGAGAGATGGGGTAAGTGAACTGTTCCAGAAATTATTCCTGGACTCCCAGCAGGACTCTAAAAGTGCTATCATTTTTTATCTGTGCTAATTACATACGGTTGGAACCACCAAATCTTCACATGGAACATATAAATGGGTATTTCCAAACTGATGTAGAAGAGTCCACAATGTAGTTAGGACTCCTCATGCAGTTAATGGACAAGGCCATTCAGGGCAGAGATGGAATTACTGGCTGCCACAGGTGCCCTGAGTGTTTCCAAGTTAGGAACTGAACTTCCTATTACTGTTCCTTTGATGCCTTAGTTTCAGCTTTCATGTTTTTCAGATTCTGTGCTGCCTAGGGGTGCAGTTCTGAGCCTCATACTCAGTGTCAGTCAGCTCTTCACAGAGTAGGAAGACAAAACAAAGCCTTGTCCTGCTGGAGAACCTGGACAACTGTTACAAGTTTTTAGGCCCAAAAGCACGAACAACGGTAGAGTGAAGAGAGAAAACAAGAAGGATGGGACTTCATAATCTGAAGCTGTAATTGGACAATTAAATCCCAATATGTAAATGGCCAAAACTTATAAAAGTGTAAGACCTCGTGACCGGGTCATCCATGTTGTGACCATTTTGGGTCCATCTTGGGTGTAGCCCTGGCCAGGCTCTTGTCCTGCCCAAGGTGTATCCTAAAGGGCTTTTAATAAATATCTGCTTTATTCTCTAGCTCTGTTCAGTCTCTCTTCCAGGTCAGCGTTCCCAAGGCATCACCTTGGTGTGGGTGAGGGCCTGCAGTGACAAAGAGTCCCCAGGCAGGCACAAAGCAGAGCCCCTCTACTGTAAAACCCAGGCCTTTTGAAGCAGTTAGCCCATTATCAGAGTTTTAAAACATAACAAACTTACTTCAACCAACCACCCTACACCACGATGTGAACATGAAATGATTGCATAATGTTTTTCTACCCCTAATTCAGCTGAGTCCCTTTCTGAGAGCCCTTTTCTACTTAGCTGAAATAACAGGCCTTAGCCTTGGTTTTACAAGGCCTCTGTTTTATAAAGCCTTACTCAGCAGTAACACCTGGTACTGTCCACGAAGGTGTTTGTGTAAAGCAATTTCTCTGACTCTGAATGCAAAACAGTAGAATCATGGGATGATTTGGGTTGGAAAGGACATTAAAGCTCATCAAGTTTCAATCCCCTGCCATGGGCAGGGACACCTTCCACTATCTCAGGCTGCTCCAAGCCCCATCCAACCTGGCCTGGAACACTTCCAGGGATGGAGAGAATGGCAACTTAGACTGCTCTCTTGCATTGCCTGCTGATCTAAATGGGTTTAAGCAGCTTTGGAAGCTCATGTTTGTACTGAACACAGTATTTAGGAGATGAAACCACCACAAAGCCGAGACCACTGCAGCACTCATTTTGCTCTGGTGCATGTGTGCGTGTTTATCTAAAAATTCCAAGTTACTGTGACTCCAGCACCCTGCATCCCTGACCATAAATGCCACTCCACTGTGGAGAAAAGCCTCATGCCTGGGCACAGATCACTGTTAGCAGTGTGCAGAACTGGCCCATCTGCTGGGAGGTCAAGGCTTCATTATCAGAATGAGTAAACGAGAGATTAAAATGGATTCCAGCCAATGCAGCACATCTGCCTTGGTGCAACATCAACCACTGGAGCTTTCGGGAAGATGGGTTATTAAATGGAGTTTCTCCAGGGACAGAAAAGGTGTGAAAGGCACAGCAGTGCTGCAGCTGCTCTTGCTGGGACAAACCCACCTGACCCCTGCCTCAGGAACACCCTTGGATGTGTCACAGTGTTGTGTGGTCTCTGAGGTGACAGTGCTCCCGTGGCTCTCATGTCCACAAGTGGAGACATAAATAAAGCAACACAAAACTTCCTGGTACATGCCTGCTCACCTGGCATTAACACCCAAATTATAAGTTTCTGACAAATTCTTCAATGTGGTTCATGAACAAGTGAGTACCTTGAGAGCTGACTTCAACCTATACTAAAAAAAACCCAAAAACAACAAAATGAAACAAAACAAAAACCCAAAAAAGCATTTCACACCTAAAAAGCCTAATTTCCAATATGAACCCAAATCACCTTGTAAACACAAACCACCATTGTCCACAAAGCTAAGTACATGAATGCTGGTGAGAATCTGATGCTGAAAATGGTGGTTTAGTGATTTATTACATTAATTTTATTCAATAAGATTAAGTACTGGACTGTATTTTTACCAGGGAATCAAGTTTGTTTCTAGGACACTTATTTCATTACCCCTGAGCTATCTACAGAAAGGAGGAAAACATTTCTCATATTTTTCTTTCCAGGTGTTTTGATGCACCAATTAATCAATGCTTCAAGTTCTCATTAAATGCATGACTCAAAAGAAACCCTAAAAAGTTGGGTTTTTTTTAATAAAAACCAACCACAACAAAACCCCACAGATATTCAGCTTTTTGTCAGGAAAAAATACTTTTCTTTTTTCCATAGTATAGGTTGGTTAAATAATTCTCATGCAGCATCATAGAATATGCTGAGTTGGAAGGGACCCATCAGGAACATTGAGCACAGCTCCTGGTCCTACCCAGGGAACCCCAAGAATTCCACCATGTAAGGACAAACCCCCATTTTTAACAACCAATAATAATGTATTTATAATTCTAAATCCTAAAGCCTCAGAAAGTATAAAATAAATATTTTAAAATTAATTAACTAAAGGCTAAAAAAGGCTTTTGCTCCCTCTTCTTAGTGTCCCATTGTGACTAATTCTTTTTTAACAGGATGAATAATTCAGCAATGATACAAAAATCTCCCATCTGTAAATAGAACAAGAAGAACAGTGAGATGCAACAGCTCCAGGAATATTTTTTTTTTAATTTAACTCCAAGGATGAACAGTTTTTTAGGCTCAGGTCCATTCCTGCCGCAGTTGATGCCAAACTCCACTAGGTGTCATCTACCACTGTATTTCTACTGGGAATATGAAAACGCTGGCACTGAAGACATCTCACGGTAATATTTCTGTATATTAGTCCTTCCTTCTGTTCAGTTCTCGGGATGTATCTATAAATTCCCATTCTATATATTACTTATGCACATATCTTATTACTACAGCCACTGTCAGTACTCTTAATTAAGTTTCTTTTCTAAGAAAATATACTTTCTTGCAGTCATGGAAAGCTGCCACATCCTCAGGAAAAATGAAATAAAAATCATCAAACTAATTCCAAAGGAAAACAAAACCTGTTCTGTGCCTTTTTGTATGACATCCCTTATGCCTGAATGCTGCTATTTTTGGATGAACACACCATTTCTGAGACAGAGCTGGAAACAATCAGTCACAGGAACCAAGAGAACGGAGTGAAGTCATGCCAGGGAGGGTTAAGGTGGATCTCAGGGAAAGGTTCCTCCCCCAGAAGGTGCTGGGCACTGCCCAGGCTCCCCAGGGAATGGGCACAGCCCCAAATCTGCCAGAGCTCCAGGAGAGTTTGGACA
>JBBMKD010000170.1:68115260-68149607 GCA_037834095.1 Argya squamiceps
AGGCTCCCCAGGGAATGGGCACAGCCCCAAATCTGCCAGAGCTCCAGGAGAGTTTGGACAACACTCCCAGGGACAGGGTGGGATTGTTGGGGTGTCTGTGCAGGAACAGGAGCTGGAGTGGATGATCCTGCTGGGTCCCTTCCAGCTCAGGATATTCCATGATTCTGTGATTATTTCAGTCTTGTAATAAAAACCTTCAGTTGTTCTGAGAGCTCAGTGAATATTCTGGATGTACCAACAGCACCATCAAAGCTGCTTTACCAGAGGCTGACAGTCCTTGGGTAAGAGCTGGAGAAGCTGGAGAGTACCAAACCCACAACAGTCCTAAACTAGTCTAGAGATCTTAAGACAGTCCTTCCAACCCACCCTGTACAACCCAAATCTACCTCTGGTCATTAGAAATGCAAATCAAACGTTCAGCTGAGATTCCAAACCAGAAAATCACAGGACAAATTCTGTTTTCAAATGTACAGTGGAGTTCATGTAACATCAATATAAAAAGGTATAGTTGTTGCTGCCTGAGACACTGATACTGAAATGTGATAAAAAAATCCTATCACACCTGCTCAAGACTGATAAACCCCAAATATAAGGACTGAGAGAAAATTGCTGCCAGTGCATTCAGCAGCACAGGGCTGTCAGTGCAAGGAATGGGACCCAGAGGGACTGGCTGTGTTTACAAGAGTAAATAAAACCAGGAGGATGTAATATTTTGAACAGCCAATACCTCTGCAAGAAAAGAGCAGCAAAGACTGACTCGAGTTAGAGGGCAATTCTGCCCAAGAGCAATTATGGTATGACAATCAATTAATTTCAGTTAATACAGAAAAGATAAATAACCATTAAAAAGGTAAAGGTTTCTGAAATTACTTCTCAGTTGGGAGTACGAACAACTATTTTTACAGTGGACACTTCTCTGCTTATCAAACTTACATCATACAATTCCTGTTGGAAGAGGTTATGAAAAAAATAATCAATGGCTTTCTGAAGCAACTGAGATAATATTACTTTTTAATTAACTTTGTAATATAACCCTGAAAATGAACATATACCACACATTAAATTTGATTTTACTTTTTATTTTATTATGCTTCAACATTTTACTGTCTCAAGACTATTCTCTACCTCATAGAAACAACACATCTCTGATAAGGAACCAGATAGCACTGGTCAAGAACTAATAATTTTCATTCCTTCTTACTGCATTACTTACAGTATGTTTCCAAGCTCATGCCCATAGCTACAGTTTTTAAAATGTTGGTTTAAAATACTGCAGAATTATTAGTTATTAGTTAATTATTAGTTATTTCATTAAGCACAAAGTTCATGCTACACACTGGATATGGGTGGCAGGGGATGGAATGAGATGGGCTTTAAGGTTCTTCCAATCCAAGCCTTTTTATGATTCGATGGTTCTGCATTTTTCTGTGGTGGTTCACAGAAGAGCCAGACTGGAAAATTTCCCAGAATTTCCGACGTCAAGGTGACTTTTGGGAAGCATATTTGGCAAACTAACTTAAGGTCACTGGTAAAAACAAAACAAAACAAAACAATACAAAGAAAAAAAAAAGAGAAAAGCTCTCCCTTTAGAAATTTTGAGGGTTTTTGCAACTTCATCCATGTAATCAGTGTTTAACTCCACAGAAAATGTTTCCTTTATTATTTAACAAAGATGGTGCAGCCTTGGTCACCTCCCATGTGGGTCTCTATTGTATGTCTATTTCTACAGTGTCTCTTTACTTTTCCTTCAATCCAATCTTTATATCAATGACCATCAAATGTTGGTATGTTGGACAAATAATGCAGTGTCACCCCATCCATCTGTCCTTCAAATTCCATATGCTGACTTTGCAAGGGACTTTTCAAATGGCTTCTCTCAACAGTCACTGAGTGAAAAGCTTTACACAGCCCATAGATACCTGAGCACCTGAAGCAGCTTAAAATCCCCCTATTATGGAAATCTTTTCCTTCCTCACCTCCCATGGATATTTATTTGCAATATTTCCTTATAAGCAGTGGTTTATAAAAGATGCAGTAGTTGGGCACTATCACTTGTGATTTCTATGGAGCAGTCAAGTCAGTCCTAAAAACCACATTTTTTTTTCCCACAACAGACCTGTACAAACCTCTCAGGATGAGGAACACCCCTGAAATTAATAGCTGATCTTTTCCCATCCTCCCTTTCTTTACTCTATCAATTCATTATTAGCATTTACCAGAAATTTCCCAACTGACTAAATACCTTGCCATTTCTCAGTCAACCCCCCCCAAAACACAAGTTCCTCCCTCTTCAAGACATTTGGAAACTGGATGTGAGAAGAGCCCAGTCTCCAAAGAGACTGCAGGAGTACACAGGGATCTATAACCAACCAATCTGTAGCCAAGCAAACTGCTGAAAATTCAAATTATGAGATAAATCTAATGCTCCCAGATACAAAGAAAGATTTACTCTGTTGGCAGCTTGGTTTTCCATGCCTTGCCCTTTAAGTATGGAAGGATTCACATCACATCCAAGACTGAGACTGTGTATTTTTGAAAAATCCAGAAGGCCATGTCTAGCACTAAATACTATATATTGGTTGTAAAATGGAAGAGAAAGTGTGACTTGAGAGCTGGTTTTAATAAAGAAATGTTTCCTCAAACTCTCTTGTCAGGACGATCCTTTTGGGTCCCTTCCAACTCAGGATATTCTATGACTCCACATCAGCCAGATCTTATGGTATTTTAACAAGCATCACCAGGAACACAAACTGTGTGATGTGTTTTTCTAACATGGAGCAAAAAGGATGGAGCTTTACCAGAAGAGAGGATATCAGATCAACATGAGACATTAATCTTGCACGGCCAGGACCTGCTCATGGTTGAATTTTCAGACATTTTGTAAAGTGTCTACCAGTGCAAGAATTATTTACACTCCCTTCTTCCTTTTTGAATACAAATCCTTCATGGATAATGCTGAGACTGGACCAGACCTGGGGTAACAGGTTAAAAAAGTGAGACAAACCACCACACAAATCATTCTGTGGTTCTACAATTCCATGATTTCTCATAAATACTTCCCATATCCAATGCCAGGGATGTAAATGCAAAATTTCTGCCTTGCCCTGAAAGAGACCACTGTGTCAGCATTTTAACTATTGACCTCAAAGACCTGCCAGCTTCAGCTCTATAAATAGTTGAAACAGTCATTACTTCAGGTTTTTTGTCGCTGTAATGATAAGGAGATAATGGGTATTTGGTCCAGGACATGTTCGGAGTTGCACAAAGGGATCTCAGCCTGCCTCACCACATGCCTGCTGACATGAAAATGCCTTTTATCTCTGTACATAAATACACAGCAACCTTTACAAAGTCGCCAAATTATTTCATTTTCTTGTGAGAAAGAAACTGTAATTGGGTGGGCTGTGCAAGCTCATTCTTCCTCCTGCTAGTTAAGCCACAGACATTCATCTTTCCACAAAGAGCCCAAATTGTTCCCGTCCTCACTTGAATGTTTTGTTGTCTCATTTTAACTGACCCATCAGACCATAAATAGCTGCACAAGGCCCTCACATCTATTAACTGGTGTCATTAGGAGTCCTTTCTCATTTATTGTTAAGAGGACTAACACCTCCTAGGGAAGAACTGAAAGTCTCATGAGCAGCCACTCCGAGGCAACACTGATTAAATATAATTCCTCATTAAAAGATACCGAGCAGCTGGGCCTGGCTTTTTGAGAATACAGACATTTCCTATTAAGGTTCAAATGAATAAACAAGGTTTCCTTTGTGGTTTTCTTTATCCTGCATTATTCCCCTCTCGGAGCAGGCTTCTGGCTCGCTGTGAAGAACAGCAGAATTATATCCATGCGACTCTTAAATTTCACCTACATCTCCCAAATAAAAAATATTTTTTCCAATATAACCGCTGCCAGAAAACATTCATCAGCTGAAGGCTGTGAAACTCCAATTAACAGGTGACCTGTAGGCAGCACTGCCTGGCTGCGGGCCGTGAACACACATAAAGCAGCGCATTAAAACCGCCGCTACATTAACCAGCTCCACAGAGCACCGAGCACCTGGAGACACTTTGTTCTCTCTCTGCCTTCACAAAGGAGATTGTCCCTTCACCAATCCTGCAGGACACAAAGGGTTCTTAGGGAAAGGCTCTGATTGCAAAACACTGATGTGAAGTGATGGGAGGCACAGGAGGACATTAATAATGGGATCCGGTCCCCTTAGCGATCCGTCGCTGTCTGTGTATTTAACAAGGACATTATACAGCCTGCATATCCAGTAATAAGGTCACCCTACTGGCCTGGCCTTGTTAATAAAATAATCTCATGCTGGCGGGATGGAGGTGGTTCAAAGGGTGCCCAGGAGTGGGAGGAGGGCTGGGAGGTGATGGAGCCCGATGGCTGCAAAGCCGTGCCCAAGCTGTGCTGCCAGAGGGGACACGGGGAGCAAAGAACAGACTCTGAGGTATCTGTGGTGGCCTAAAAAACCTCCTGTAAGATAAATTGCCTCCTGCCAGGCACACTCTTACACGTTCTGGCTTAGACTTGCTTTACACTTGTGCAGGGAAACCACACAGCAACTGGAAAAATCCTGAAATGTATTCAAGAACCTGATTAAATGGTACTGTGTGACAATTCTGTTGGACCAGCAGGGCTGCTATCTGTTAAGCAGGCAGTTTATGGAGCTCCTTCAAAGAAACAAATCCTACCTCAGCAACTATTCAGAAATTCTGACTCCACAGGTGATGGGATCTGTCTCTAAAGCCTTTCAGAAGCGTATCAAGAACCTGCTTCCGGACTCTTCCCAATTTTTCTAATTTAAAACAAGCAACAAGATCATTTTTAGCAACATTTGGAAAAGGAAAGTTTTCTCTTGACTGCTAATGATGCAAATGATAAAAAACAATCTTGGATCTAATTTATCCTCCACACAGAACTCTTGCACAGAAATTGTATTCACTCATCTGACAACAGAATTTACTCCCAGTTAATAAATAAAAGCCTTTGTATGATATAATCAATGAAACAAACAAGTTGTAGCACTTCTGTATCTCTCTTCATCCACAGCTCTGTTTTAACAGCTTTCCAAGTCTGCCAAACTCTTCTGTGCTAAGGGTTTGTTTTTTTCTTTTCTTGCTTCAATAAGAATTTGATGGATTATGGACACAGTGAAATACTATATATCAAGGAGATTTCTGAGTTTTTTTCTGGTCTTCTCAACTTTCTTTTGCTTTCACTGCCCTGCAAACTTCCCAGGAATTGATGGGTAGCTGGGTCAGCAGGTCAGCTACCTCCCTTCAGCATCCAGAAACTACACCCTGGATTTTCAGTGAATAAAGGAACACAAGGAGTCAGCTTTCCCAGGGCTTGCTTCTGCAGGAAGAGTAGAAATAGGGGAGATGTCAAAAATACCAAGTTTATGTGCTTCACACCTTGTTTTTCTAACACACGCCTTCAGTTGCATTCATTATCCCTAATCAGAGCTATTTAAGGTCATAACTAAAAAGAACCATCCTAAATGTGAATGTCCTTTCCCATGACAAGGCTGGGAATAAGCCATTATCACAGGAAATTGTCTAAATTTACCTGGTTGAGGCCAGCAGGTGTAGAATCATAAATCATTAAGGTCAGACAATACCCCTGAGATCACTGAGTCCAGCCATTAACACAACAGCACCGTGTTCACCCCTAAACCAACTTCCCATGTGCCACATCCACTTTTGAACATTTGCAGGGATGGTAATTCCACCACTATTCTGAGCAGCCTATTCCAATGCCTGATCACTCTTTCCATGAATAATTTTTTCCTGATTTCTGTCTTAGGTTGCAATGCAAGATGTAACCAGCAGTATGTATTCTATTGCCAACTGTTAAACCCAGGTGGGGCAGTGTTCTTTATCTCTTCCACCACCCATCCTCCCTCCAGGGGATATCTGCTGTCCATGGGCCATCCAGGCTCACTGCAGGGCTGAGACAATTCCATCATCCCATGGGGAGAGGCTCCACTCATGGAGAGGAGCCCAGCATTCCCACCTGGATAAAACCTGAGAGTCAGAACACCAGGAGAGCCTGTTTGCACTGGATTGCCAGGGGAAGACAAAACCCATCCCACCACCACTGGACCCTTCTACAGGATCATCTCTGCTCCAACAGAACCACATCTGTCACTCCACGAGGACTTGACTGGACTGCTCCCAACACCCTGACCAACAACAGGGTGTCAGGTTGTGTTCTGACTCTGTCAGTGTTTTCTTTCATTGTTTATTTCTTTGGTTTTTTTATTGGACTACTACATTTTAATCTTAATTTTCCTAGTAAAGAACTGTTATTCCTATTGCCATATTTGTCTGAGAGCCCCTTAATTTCAAAATTATAATTCAGAGGGAGGGGTTTATACTTTCCATTTTCAAGGGTGGCTCCTGCCTTCCTTAAGCAAGCAGCTGTCTCTCCAGACCAAGACAATTTCCAATCTAAACCTTCCCTGCTGCAGCTTGAGGCCGTTCCCTTTGGTCCTGTCACTACATGCCATGCAGTACAGAAAATTTCATATCAATATACAATGGGAGAAAAAAAACCAACCAAAACACAATTATATTAATTTTAAAATACTTTTTCAAAATAATTGGCTTAAAATGCTGTGATATAGAAGAAGCCATTGTTATACCAGCAGAAATCAACAACTAAGAACAATTTACTGGTCTTATCCCCAGTTACCACAGCTGCTCTGAACACATTTTCAGCCTGACTCCTGTGTTGCACAACTGCACCTAAGGACTCCTTGACACCCAAAGTTTCATCCTGCTCCTATTAACATTAACACATTTTGGAAAATCCACCATAGTTTGACACCAAAAAATGTAACACCCAAAGATATTGAAAACAGCAACTCTGCAACAAATTCCTTGGATTTATTTTAATGACTCCAGGTAAATGAACTGTGAGGGGAGGCAGGTTAACATTGACAAACACACATACAGGGAAAAAACAAAAAGGGCTCTGCTGAATAGCTCTAAGTACATTTGAGGCACTCAGTACATTCAACTTTCCCTGAGTCATTTTATAATATTCAAGTTGGAACATTCTGGATGCTTATTTTGATGAACTGACTCAAAAGCAAAAGCCTGCATATGGAGAGACTCATCCCAGATGTCTGGCAGGCTTCAGATGAACTGCGAAGAGTGTGTCCTTCTGACCCACTTTCATCTGAAGTTTTACCCTTCTCTACAGGAGGAAAAACCTCTGACTCTACTTGCGATGGTGGATAGAGATTTATTTCCATGATTCAATACTTGGGCACTGAAGCTGAAAAAATTCAGAACACCCATAAACTCCTAAGTGAGAATAATAAACCCAGAGGAAAACTGATCAAGGCTCAGTGAAATCTTTGGATCAAAGCTGCAAGGGAAAGGTACGGATGTGCTGGATGTACTGGATTTTGGGACTGCCCAGAATTTTGGAGTCCCTCTGCTCTGGTGCCAGGCTGGGAGAGCTGGGGGTGCTCACCTGGAGAAGAGAAGGCTCCAGGGAGAGCTCAGAGCCCCTGGCAAGGCCCAAAAGGGCTCCCTAAGAGCTGGAGAGGACTGGGGACAAGGGATGGAGGGACAGGACACAGGGAATGGCTTCCCACTGCCAGAGGGCAGGGATGGATGGGAGATTGGGCAGGAATTGTTTCCTGTGAGGGTGGGGAGGCCCTGGCACAGGGTGCCCAGAGAAGCTGTGGCTGCCCCTGGATCCCTGGAAGTGTCCAAGGCCAGGCTGGACAGGGCTTGGAGCAACCTGGGAGAGTGGAAGGTGTTCCTGCTCAGGGCAGGGGTTGGAAGAAAATGTTCTTTAAGGTCTTTTCCAACTCAAACCATTCTGTGATTCCATGATTGTCCATCAACTAGTCTGAGCTGGTTAACACACAAAGCCAGTCTAAACCAGAGCACAGGCAGGGGGAACAGACAAGTCCCTCAGCTGGCAGCTCAATTTGTCATACTTCAAGTAACTGAACACATGGGACAACTCTTTCTTGAAAGGTTCCTGTCTCTTTTCCACCTAAGAGAGCTGAGGCTGTGACAGGGTTTTTTTTTTTTGGGAGATGAAGTTGGGTGAGATTCATTATTCATCACCTTCCAAAGTAGCATGGACTTAATCACCAGACATAATGCAAGAGGAAATTTATGTCATGTGTTATGCCAAAGGTCAGATTACACATAATCAGAATGGCCCTTCTGACTTTAAAATCCATAATGGTTACAGATTAGGAGCAGGTCCCTTGAAGGCAGCACAGTTACACGGATGGGAAACTGATGTGAAATGAAAGTCATTCATGACAACTCGGTTATATTTCTTTTTAATAATGGATGTCAATAAAGAAAGCTCAGTTCATTTTTAAATGACTGAACTTTTGAAGCGATCTGCTAATGGCTCCTGTGACATTGACAAAACCTGAACAACATTTATCAGGTACACAAAGCTGAGAACATGGTCTGTACCTTGCACCAGAGGAATTTTCCCTAAGCTACCCCACGTTTGCTGGCATCTTTGAGAAAAAATGGCTTTTTTACATAATAAATATTACTACTCTCTCAAGAGACAGATGATATGAATTTTTTCCACTTCCCAACAAACCAGTATTTTTTATCTGCATAGATGATTGTTTTGAGTTCTGTCTGGAAAAAAATGCTCTTTAATAAACATAATAACTCAGAAGAGCATGACAAGCAAAAACTGAACATCATCAGATTTACAGGATTTTAAATAAAGATTGTCTGACAACGTTTTAATTTTCACCCCATTCAGTTTCAATGTTTTCACTGGGATTTGCCAGGTGTATGCACCTAAATAGGCAGAAATGGGGTATAATATGAACAAGACTAGAATTTAATGGGAAAAGAGATATATCACAATAGAATCAAAGACCATAATTTTCTTAAAATGTGTATTATAAACCCTTCATATTTTGGCATCTTCAAGATTCTCATTTCAATATGACCAGGGCTTTTTCTGTGGCTGCCACATCCCTGGGAGTGTCCAAGGCCAGGCTGGACAGGGCTTGGAGCAACCTGGGATAGTGGAAAGTGGCCAAGAGTAGAACTGGATGGTCTTTAAGGCCCCTTCCAGCCCAAACCATTCTTTGATTCTGTGATTATTTTCCCCATTCATAACAATAAAACAGTCTCTCTGTCCCTATTATTTATTTTTTTAATGGCAGTTCCCCACTGACAGAATAGAATTATGTACTTTAATCATATACTGACATTTTTATTAATATACTGACATAACAGAAACAAAACAATAAAGCACCAGAGAAATGATTATTTAGCATGGCTGGGATGGGTAGCAATGCACAGGGGGTAACAGAAGCCAGATGTTACTGCTAAAATTTTATCTGAAGTGTTGTTAATATAATTTCATTTCTCTGTAATTTACTTACCTGAGGACTGGCAAGAATTCACTTTAAAAACCACTTGGACTCTCAGAAGAACTTCTGAACTTAAAATTGAACTGGACCAGTTGTCAGCCTGCAGTAGTTGCCTCAGGGATTATAAAACACTTTAAAGAAACCCATCCTATAATTAAGTTATTGCCTAAACTCTTAGTGAAAAAATTACCAGTAAACCCCAGAGCAGGAGAGAACACAACACCTTCCAACCATCCATATTGTCCTGGCCCCTCCTAAACAAATGGATTACAGGGAACGAGGCACTTCCAAAATGTTTAACAGACAAAAATCCTTGTTAATCTTTCTAACGAGGAAAAAAATCTTACTGCCTCCCAAATCTGCCAACTTGAACATCCTTAATCATCCTTAATCTCAGTAGGAGCATCCTGTCTATGATACATCTCCAGGTGAGACTCCTCAATAATTCATGGCAAGGCAAAAAGAGTCACAGAAATAATAAAAAAAAAGTATGAAAAGGAGTGAAGTCTTAATGATCATGAAAAGCCCTGGATTATGAGATGAATGTTGTATAAACACACTCCAAATCTTAGTTATATCCAAAGGTTGCAGTTTCAAGATAAATGTTCTCTGGAAATAAAAAGTCTTCTGACTTTTTCATCATAAGCAGTGCTAGGAAAATGTGTAAGTACTTTATAGTTTTCTTCAAATTTTGATTAATTTTTTCAGATTTAGATTCTGTTTCTCTTCCATTTCCTATCAAAATTTTCTTTATCAATTGTAAAAGATTTGTCTGTTTTTCTCTCCACCATTACCATATTAGAGATTTTAATATTCACCTGCTGCACATGGACACATCACCAGGCAAGCGTAGATAAGCAAGATATAATTAAGTTGTTTAAAGCTTGAGCAGTACCACCACATCAGAAGAATTTTGTGATTGATTCATTAACAGAAGCTCTTCAAGAAACGATCTGGTAACAAGGAAAAAAAATCCCTCATAGATCTGTATCCTGTTAAAAGATCAAAGAGAGTCAATTTTGCCAATGAGAGGAAGTTATGAGCAGAATCCCACAGGGATCTTCTTTGGTTCTCTGCTCATCTTTATGTCTCTAATTGATCTAGAGCTGGTGAAGGAGTAAAATCTGCTTAAATACCAAAATATTTGGCACAGTTAAAACTAGATGGGTATTAAAGTGTTGCATCACCCCAACAGCAGATTTACAACAATATTTCCTATTTTAGCAATTCACTCAGGAAGGAAATCTTGTGTTAGCTTGAGTTGTTCTGTAAAAACACATTTATAAATGAACAGAGGAATTATTTTGAAAGGTTTAGAGAACAACACAGAGACCATTACCCATTAAGGTGTGGGGGGCACCTGTACCTGCAGTGCCACAGCTGAGCCAAAGAACAGAAAATACAGACAAGAGTAATAAAGGTATGAAAATTCTTCCATTCAAAATGAGCTCTGTGGAGACAGGAGGAAAAAAAAAAAGGTAGACCTATGCATTTATAAACTTAATGGAAAAGGTGAATAGAAGGTAATTATTCATTGCTCTCATTATACAAGACCTTAGGGAGAACTGCACTGAGTGATTAGACAGGGGAAAATAAATACTTTCTAATGCACAAACATTTGTCATAGATATCTTGGAGCCATATATTAAAGAACTCCAAAAGCAGTTAAACAAATTCAAGAATTATTACACAAGAAAGTCACAGATGCAACTTTTATCTCAGAAATGCCTTGAATCTAAAAGAGAAGGATAACTCAGCACTTATTGATGGCTTCAGGAGCTGTTAGCAGCTACTCTCAGAAGCAGTGTAGAGATCCTTGATCTCTCTACTTCCACAAATACAACTCTGTCCTTAATTTGTGGTGAACATCCTCACTTCTCTCCACTCCCACATTTCCCAGCACCTCCAGCTGCCCTCCACAATGCACCCCTCACTCCATGCTGCTCCCAAAGCACAGAACCATGGACTCACAGGATGGTTTTGGTTGGAAAGGACTTTGCAGACCATCTAATTCCAACCCCCTGTCCTGGGCAGGGACACTTCCCACTAAGCCAGGTTGTTCTGTGTCATCCATAAGATCTCTTCCCATCCAACTCTCCCAACCTGCGGTGGGGTCTATCCATATCAAACCTTTTCACACATCCCTGAGCTCTTCCCATACTCCTGCCTCACATCCCTTAACCCAGAGAGACCTTTCTTGGCTGTCACAGCTCCTTCTGTGACATTCTGTTTGATAAGGCTCCAAACTGTGCACTGACAGCTACCAGTGCTGCCTGCTCTCTGAGGCTGAGTTCTCCTACAAGTTTCACTATCCCTGGAGAAGCAAAGCCCTGGCAGCTGCCTTCACAAAGATCAAACCCAACAAAACCTCTCAGACAGAAAGGTGTTCTCACAAATTGACAGGATTCTGGAGGCCAGAAAGGAGGACATGAAGAACACCAGGTAGGGCTTGTTTCTGGGCAGAATGGGTCACAGGGAATGATTTTCCGAACATTTGCTTCTCTTCTCAGTTCTCTGTTTGGAGGGGGGGAACATCCTGCATCATTTACTAACATGAAGTGCTCTTCTGAAGTGTGAATGTTTAGGATCTTTAACAATCAGGCAATTTATTCAAATGTCTAAAAATGGATATAATAGAAAATTATTCCCTTTCTGACAGCTTTAAAAATAAAAATTAAAAAAATACACTGAGATTCAAACTGATGCTCAATGGTTTCTGTACTGCTGTATCTTATCTTAGAGCGGCTTAAATAAAATCCTTGAGAACTCCACCACGAGCCTATCAATGGGTTTGACTTTTGTGGTAAAAATGTTTCTTTTCCAGAAGACATAAATAATTGCTGGGAGAACAACCAGAAGTCTCATCCAAAGGCAGTAGGAAGACTCCTACTGACTTCATCATACCTGGATCGAGCCCAAGGTTTGTATTATAGCTTAATGTATTTTTATACTGGCACTGCAATGAATTCCAACAAAAATAAAGCTCTAAAATGTTAAAGGGGGAAGAACAGGTTACACTGCTAAATCTAAGGAAATTTTGAAATGGATGTGCTTCCTACACTCAGAGCATCAATCCTGCTCTTCTATTCCTGTCTACAACAACATAAAAGTCCCACTAGGTGTAAAAATCTCCTCCTAATGCTGTCTCCTTTTCAATACATACAAGACAAAATGCACTCCCTAAACATATTTCCCTTCACAAACTGCTATTTAAGCAACAATTTCATCTCCTCTTCTGCTCCTTGTTTAACTCCTGCATCCCTTTTCTCAAGCTCTGAACATTTAAAGAGCTTTATACCTGTTTGATTAAATTCCTGAGGCCGTTTATTTCTTGCAATGATTTAAGAAATAATCTATCAGTGGAGCTCTCAGCTCCTCAGGACAATATACTTAGGAACACACTCTTCTCTTCTAGGGATAAATCAGTTTTTTAATTCCCATTGCTGAAGTCAGAGGCATCCAAATCACCAGGACTGGAATTCCTTCAGGGATTTTCTTAGAGCAGGTAAGAAAAATGTTTTGGTAGTTTCGGTTTAAGGTGAAAACCTTTACCTACAAACAGAAACCAGATAAAAAAACCATCCAAAATTATGTTCTTCAAGTGATTATTGATAACTTTGTATTTTGCACTTTCAAAACATGCCAGGGAAGAACTGGTGAACACATTTCATGAAAATTATCAAAATGTTATGGTGGAAAACATAGATTTTTTTTTTATCAGAGAAGAAAAATCAGTAAAATCTCGTTTCCTCACAAAAGCTGGGTCAGCCAGAATAATGAATCTTGAATGTGAGCATTGTTTTTGTTTTTTTTTTTTTCTCAAAACTGTCAGAATTGAGGTGCTGTTATTGGTTTGGAATCCAGTGCTGCACACCATGAATTTTAGAGTGGAATGTTGTCAGAGAGATGAAAGACTGCAGGAATAAAAGATTAAGGGCAAGAGGGGGTGAACTCATCAATATCTGGACTTCTCGAGGACCTGAGCATGGGCCACATGGTCCTGCAGCATCATTGGAAGGTCCTTATTGTAAACAGCATTGTTTATTTTTTCCCTAGCTTGGTGAAAAATGGTGGCAATTATATAAAACTGCAGAGCTACCAAGAATTTAATTTTGTGCTTTAACAATACAGAAATTAGGCTCCAGCACAGCTTCTCTAAATGAGATTTGCTTCATTTCCCTGTCTCCCAGACAGAATGTTCCCTCCTTCCAGAATAAAATACACCAAAAATTGTAATAGCCCAAGGGAATCCCCTCGACCACAGATCCCTTCCAGAATTTGGCTCATGGAAAGAGAAATGTTGAGAGGCTCCAGAAGCCTGAAGGAAACTCAAGACCCGTGCCTGTCCTCAAACATTTATTCTTTCTCTTTCCCCAAATTAAAACAGAATCATTTTTTTTCACCTTACCCTAGGTCTTCTAATTCCTTCTAGGCTTAAAATTAAGTTTGTTCAGATGTAGGTTAAACATTTTCAGCTGCTGAGTTAATGCATGACTGCAGGTCCTTGCAGGATCTGTGTCCTGGCTGGTAAATGCAGCAAACTGAGCCCTGTGGAAAGACTCAGTGGGTAACAACACCCTGAGAGCAATTCATAGCTTGATCAGTAACGTCAGCATGCCAAATTGTGCTTTGCTTAATTGCCAGACACAGAAGGAGAAATATTTCAGTGGAACAGTATTTGTAAATAAGGATTTAAGCATTAGAATTGGGCTGGGTTTGGAGGGGGACTATTATTTTGGTTTCTAACTTGACCAAAACTATTACATACTAAGTATGATAAATGCACTGAAAAGTTACTGATTGTATTACTGAGCAAATAAAAAAAAAGTGCAACATACTTTAATGTCAATACTGCACTGGATTTTAATTTCTGGTGTCACAATACAATCAGCTGAAATGCCTATCCTTGCTCCAATAATTTATCTTCCAGGGTTTTTTGCAACGAGTATTAATGCCCCTTGCTGATCTAATGTCAGTGATATCAGTATTTATTGCAGGTTTTGATTAGCTCTGCTATTATAATTCACGGAAAACAAGGCACAGCACAAATAAGAAATGCTGTAAATCTTCAGAGAAAGCAGAAGCAATCAGGTTCCTATGAAGGCTTGGGCAGTTTAGGCCCAGTTCTAATAACACACTTTACTGGGCACTTGGACTAAGCCCATCTGTGTGTTTCAGGTAGGTGCAGAATTTTGTGCTTTATCACATTACAGCCAAACTTCCAGGTGTGCAAACAGAAGAAAAAGTGGGCATTTTTTGTGATGATGTGGCATTTCAGATGCCCCATCCCTGGAAGTGTCCAAGGCCAGGCTGGATGGAGCTCTGAGGAACTTGGCCTAGTGGAAGGTGTCCCAGCCCATGGCAGGGGGTTGGATTAGATGAGCTTTAAAGGTCTCTCCCAACCCAAAGCACTCTGTGATTCTGTGATTGGATATCCAATATCTCCCTTTAAGTTATTTGGAGCAGTCTGGGATTGTGATATCTCCTGGAGACTGTTCACATTGTTCCAGTGGCCAAAGGACACCCACTCCTCCAGAGAAGTCTAAATAAGAGCTATCTGAGAGTGCAGCAGCAATGTAAACTGAAAAATCTCCTGTCAAATCTAACTGAGAAAGAAACCCAAACCTCTCGGGTTTTGGCAGAGCACCCGGTTCTGTAACACAAAAATAAAACAAAACAAAACACAACAGCAGAAAAATGCAAGAGCACATACTGCAGCTTCAAGCTTTTAAACAGAGTGAGTTTGTGGTGTTTAAAACTTTTTTGAGGATGGGCATTTGTCACAAGCTGTGTCAAAGTGAGCACCAGAAACAGTCTTAAAAGCAGCACCACTGCTTCTCTACCCTCATGGAGGTTTATGAGGTTTTTTAGACACTTGTGCCTGCTTCAAATGCCAAACCCATTTTGTTTTTCCATCAGTGAGCTTGACATGATGCTTTAATTATTCCTTAGGAGGCAGGCATAAAAATATAGGGGTGCTTAACGTAGTGACAGAATTATGATGTGAGTTATGCAAAATTTATTCCCCTTTTAAAATACATGGTTGCAAATTATCAAGGAATTCTACAGCTGATTTAATTTCATGTATTTATTTATTTATTCATTTATGGGCAGGAAAGAGGGGTGACTGCTAGATTTATAAATATCGAAACCCTAAAATTATTCTGGCATTTTTGCCTTGTACATATTGGACATAAAGTTCCACAGAAGTTTGAAGGAAGATAACTTGCATTACAAGGCTCTTCCCACTTCGAATATTGGCAATATTTGGCACACTGATTTCTGGAAAATGTAACTTAGAGTGAGAATTCACTTAAACCAAACTCTAATATAAAGAACTTGGTTTATGAGGAAGGCAAATTGTAGGGACGAAAAGATCAGAAGCCAATATGTGAGGCTGATTAAATATTCCACAGAAGTCAGTTTTATATCATAATGGAGAATCTGCAAGCAAATTTCCATTGCAAATGTCATTTATCTATAAATATTAATGCATAAATATTAACTAAAGCTATTTCACACAGCTACATTAATAGAACTTGCATATTCACGATGTAAATAAAACAGTTTACTATTTTTAATTTTATTACTTGTGAAACAAGATTTCTTGGCACATTTTATGTAACTAAATTATATAATTAACAAAATAAAATTATGGCTCTGTGTGCACAGCATGGAAGATGAGAGTCATCACCCCAGGTGTACTTACACTTCGCAGGAAGAGTTGTGACCATATTAAAGATAACAGTAAAACGTAAATTTCAATGAGCAATATTATATTGCTTTCCACATATACAATGCTCTGGAGATAACTGTAATACTCTAACACAAGTTATTACTATAATCATAATACTGGTTGAAAGCCATTCAAAAAGAGCCCTGAAACCTTCCAAGCTCTGCCAAGTGATGCCTGTTTGAAGGTGGAATCTGCTCCCAGGATAAATGGCAGAAGATCCCTAGTTGGCAGATTTTAAAACATCTCAGTAGGAGAAAAATCCTGGTTTTCTAGGAAAACTGAATGAATGACCTAAAATGGTGTTTTCATTCATCTTGCAAAACATTGGAACTGGATGCTCTTTAAGATCCTTTCCACCCCAAACCAGTCTGTCATTCCACTACCCAAACTGGCAATGCTCCACTTCAGCAAGTGTGAATGCAAAATGAAGAGTTGTCACACAGATTTGGGCTGGACATTCCCAAAAAAGAGAGAATCAAATCAGGACCTGAAGGCAGAAAATGGGAAGGAGCACAAAATTTATTTTACCCAATTTCAGCCACCCTAAAGTTGTGCCTATAAACTACATCAGACAGGAGAGAAATGCACATTCAGAGCCTGATTCCTCCCATGCTAACACAGCACCCAAGGCAGTGTGAAATTATCCTCTTGCCTCCTTTTGCTGGCAACATGGAGAACATCGAGATGCTGAGTCTTCATTGTCTAAAGAGTAGGTGAAGTGCAGGAAGGGCAGGCCTTGACTTTGCACCTGCAAGAGCCCAGCGTGGCTGAATCAGAACTGAGGAGAAATGAATAAAAATGGGCTCCAAGAGAGATTTCCATGACTTTTCTTCATGCACATAAAGGGTAACAGATAAATTTCATCCCTACCTCGCTCCTGAGGTAGCACAATCACAGTCTGCTCTTTTTTTGGGGGTGAAACTCCCGAGTTTGACCCAAACACACGTGGTTGCCACTCTTCTGGTGCAAGACACAAAACAAACACAGGAAAAACTGTGGCAGGTTTTCCTGTTGGAACGTGGCATGAACTGAACTGTACTGTCCTGCTCTGAAAGTTGGTCTAAGCATTGGGGTAAGTGAATTAGGAAAAATATATGAGGTGATCACTTGGAATTGATTTGGTGCCCACAGGTGTGGATGTCCCCATTCCTGGAAGTTTTAAAGGCCAGGTTGAATGGAGCTCTGAGGAACCTGGGACAGGGAAGGTGTCCCTGCCAGAAGTTCTTTACCAGAAGTTCTTTAAGGTCCTTTCCAACCCCAAACCATTCTGGGGTTCTGGGATACTTTTAAGCTGTACCTGGAGACCAAAGCCTGGGTGAAACACACTCTGCCGGTTAAGGTATAAATGTATTAATGTATGAAGTCATATTAATTTTTGTAATCTAAGAATACACAGAGAACTTTTCCAGATGATTGTGGGGCACTGGTATCAAATATAATCTAATATTTTCCTGTCATTTATTAACTTTTACTTTCTTAATTGTAAGCAGGAATAAATATTGTATTATATATGCAAACTAATGCATAATGAACTATCTGCAAACCAGCATAGCTTGCCTTTCCCTAAATACAGAGTATATTTCTCCTGAAAAACTAATAAAATATCAGAGTGAATTCTGTACTGGTGGCCCCAGCATTAACATCTGCTCACATCTCTGCTCCCAAACCTTGCAGATGGCACAGCCATTTGAACCATCTTCCCCTGCAAATCCTCTATAAATACGTAAGATATAAAATGTAAAACATAAAATATAATATACAAACTGATTTTTCTTAGTATTTATTCATTTTTTTCCAGAAATATCTGCCAGTTCCATGAAACAGAGCACGTTGTGATAAGAGCAGAGACTCCCTGGATCTGTGATTCAGGTGAATATTTCCATATGCTCTGTGCCTGTCACAGCTTTGCAAGGGGGCCTCTAATAAAGAATTTCCCAGTGCCTACCCAGGCAACCTCTTCCAAGATGCACAAAGCCTAAAGTCCCATTTTATAATAGCCATTTTATAATTCAAATAATCTCACTGCAAAAATGCCTGTGAAATAAAAAACAACATTTGATTAAGAAGTCAAAAAAATGCAGCGGCGGCAAATTCCATCCAATATTCTGTTTAGCAAAGCACATAAATGAAGTTTTTGCCTCAGGGCAGGGAATGTAATTTTCTTTCAGTATAGAGCATTTAGCATCACAGGATCCAAATCTTGCTGATAAACATGTCTAGCCAAATAAAAGTCTTTTCCAATAAATCTGAGCACTTTTAATCAACGTGCTTATCACAACTAAATATTAATTTACTAATTACAATCTAAAACACAGGGCTTTTAGGATTAAGAGAATCAAGCCAGAAGGTCTGTATTTGCTGAATGTGAGTCCTGTTTGCAGCCTGAGGTTTGTGGCTGTGAACCCTCCTCCACACTTTTCCATACCTGTGAGAGCTTGAACATGATCCTACTCAAAAGAGACCATAAAAACCCCTCTCAGCTTCATTACAGCTTCATAGAAGGGTGAAAGCAGCTCTGAAAACATCTAATTCTGAAAAGTCACATTCAGGAAAGTGCAGGGGACACATCCTAACTGTCACTAAAGGTCTGCAATGCCAACCCAACCTCCACCATTCCCTGGGGAGCCCAACCACAAGTCCCACACCCCTAAGGGACAACTTCAGTAGTTCTGCTCTCCACAGGAGGCTTCTGTGTCCTTCAGTCTAGGCCAGGATTAAGGGCAGACAAACCCATGAGCAGCTGGAGTTTACAAAAGATGAGAGGGCAAAAATCTTCTAAATTCAATTTAGTGAGCAATTGTTCCATTTGGGGATGGAATCTTGTCTGCCCAAGGATGCCAATATCAACTGAAATGCTGCAATTTAGGTTTCTTTATCAGAATCAAATCTCACCTCAGTGGCTCTACAGCAATCACCATGTTTTTCAGCAATTTTATTTTCCTCTCGCACTTTGTCATTGGAGACATTAAATAAAATGGTTAGATATTAAAAAAATACTGAAAGAATTAAAAAAAAATGCCAGGTATCTTCAGTGTTTCTTCCCCTCCTTCTTTCCAGTTTTGCAGCATAGTCAGAACATGGCCCTGCTCATAACTCTGAATGGCTCTGCCTGCTTTTACCTGATGATTTTCTTTTTAGAGTACAAGGAGGTTCTTAAAACTAATTCTTTTCTTTTCTTTTTTTTGTTCTTGGATAACTTCAGCTGGTCCCAACCTTGTTGAGCACATCTTGAATCAGTCTCAAATGACCTTAAGTTCTGCTGGTGTTTTTCCCTGTTGAAGGGCTGTTGCTCAAACCATTCAGTTATACAAAGAAAAATCCAAAATTCAGTGGGTAATCTGATGTCCATCCAGGGTAGGAAGCATTAAACCAACAAATTATATTACAATAGAACAACTGACAGGTGAACTTTGATTAATATTTTTGCTACAACCTCACTAGCTAAGCAATTTGGAACTGTCTTATCTTTGATTTTCTACTCAATCTACTAAATCCTGACATTTTCCAATGTTTTACCTGCTACTACAGAACTGGATGAGCAGATTTAAGATAAGAGATCTTATGAATGGTGCATATACACTCAAAACTATAGAGAACAGACCTGAGCAAGTCTGCTGTGGTGGGATTCTCCAGGGTCCATAGAATTTTCTCGTCACCATTTCCTCCTTTTACCCAGATACCCTCAATTAAATACTGCACATTCCAAGGAGAAGAAACAGCAAATAAGAAAAGGATCGTCTTTTGAGAAACACATTTATTAGCCAGGGCAAAAGTCAATTTATGCAGGGTTGATTCACAGATACACACAGAGGAGGATCTAGAGAAGAGCAGGGCAATCTTTCTAAAGATTTCCTTAATTATGAAAACACAGAGAAATATAGAGACAGAGAGAGAGAGGTGTGAGTGTATCACACACAACCACTTGAAGGTCGTGATAGCACCAGCTGCTTTGCCTGCTGAAGCATTAAGGCAGTTGATAGACATAAAAAATCCTCTCAAATAAATCCCATTGCTCAGTTTAAAGGTTTAAAACCAGGTACACATTTAACATCTTTATGGCAGGAAACTAGAAATGCTCCTGGCACAACACATTTTTGCACAGTTTACATTGCCCACAATACACAACCCTTCCCCTCCAGCTCGACACATATTTATTTTTATACAATTATCTAAGTTTGACACTAAACTATTCATTAACCATGCAATTCAAATGTAACCTAAACTCTCCTGCTTTGTTTAAAGTGTCCTCCCTCTGCTTTTGATTCATTCCTTCATACTTTTTTCCTTCTGAAAAAAATCCCCCATGCCTGTGCTTTTTCTGACTTAACAGATTGGACAGTGGGGAGATCTCTTTACTGCCAGGGAATTATTGAATTCAGCAGCAGCATATTCAGGGAAGAAACCCCAGGAAAAACCTTCACTCCTCCTGGAATGGGCTACTCACAGTCCTTGGCAAAGGGAACACTGCTAGAGGGGCTCAGGGAGTGCACTGACACTGACACAGATCACATACAGAATCACACATCCAAACAAGATTTTCATTAAAAAAAGGATTTTAAAAAATGATAAAATTATGCTGCTACAATTCCACATGAAAATTTTAATATCTGTAATATAAATATTCAAAACAGCTACAATTTTAAGCCAGCAATTAAAAGAAGAGGGGGGGAAAAAAAAGAAAAAAACCCAAACACTTTCCAGAATGTCATTTGAAATAAATTAATCTCTGTGATGAAATGGAAATTTATTAAGTTTGTCAAGTGCTTTAATGAGACCTTCTTGTTAGAGCTCACACAGAATCGATGTCTGAAGGGAAGGCCAGCTCATCAGGCTGCAGCAGCAAAATTTACTGACATATTCTCCCTCTAATAATGTATTATCTTGACTTATTCTTGATATGAGTTGTCTGGTCCTAACAGTAAATACAACCAGAGAGCAATGAGAAATCCCAGCAGGATGATGACACTAATTGCACTGTCTTGACTTGAATTCAAATTGCTGAGCACCAAATGAGATTACTAGCCTAAAGAAAATCTTAATTTAAATGTGCAGCTGCATTTATCTCATCTCAGATACAATTTTCCAAAGTGCTTAAAAAAAAAGTAATACCAGGCAGGGGTGAAAGAGAAACCTTTTTTTCTGAAGGTTTTCAAGATAATTAAGTGTCCTCATGTGTTTTGTTCTTTGGCCATATTTTATAACAAGCAGTAATTTGCAGGGCAGAAGAGAAAAATGAGAGAATTTCTTCAATTGTTGCAACTTTTTCTGCCTTTGATACTGTCTTCTAAGTTTTGTTTTCCAACATGGAATATCTTTGATGAATAGAGAATCAAAGAGTTAAAAGAGGTGAAGTTTCCCAAGACCCATGACTTATGGATAGTCTGTATTGAATCATGTAATTTTCTTGTAAGCATTCTAAAGCAATAGAAAACCTTTAGAAAATTATTTTAAAATATTAATTAACCTACCAATTCTAAAAAGAAACTGTTGTGCCAGGTTTTTTCAATTAAGGGATTATGCTGACAAGCTTAATTAGAAGAATCACAAACAGAAATTGTGTTTTCATTGTATTTGCATATGTGTCTGTCCCCAGAATAAATGAGATTTCTCTGAAAACATTTTTCTTTCTCTTAAAATCAGAAAATATGTGGAATACATGCAGTTAGTAGGGGCTCCTACGCCCTGCCAGAGATTTGCAATCCAAGACTGATCAGATTCTTGGGCAAGAGGGAAGATTCTGACTGGCACAATGCAAAGTCTCAGAAGCAAAAAGAAAAACAAAAATTCAAAGCAACCCCAAAGACATTTGAGATAAATACTTCAGAATGGATTAAAATCTTGTTATAAACATTTTAAAATGAAGATTTTTACCAGATATGGGATCAGCATCTTGGTGAAAATACCTCATGCCTTCTTCATGTTCTCTTCCAAATTTCCTAAGCCCTCATCATCCTTTAGTTATATTCATTACTAATTATATTAATTCAGAGTGTTTAGGGAGTATTGTCTATACTTCAGAATTCTTCAAGCAGCTTCCCAGAACAAATTGGATCAGCATTTAATGTATCTCCATTTGGAGCAGAAAATACAATTTCCAACTGCAAAGCCTCAGTACATCAGAGGACGTGGAGCACAGGCAGTATATCAGAAGTTTTAAGGAGTATTCAGGCTACCATCACTTGAGTTCTCTTCTCCCCCAAGTAAACTTACACCTGAATTTTATTTCTGTTAATGCAATAAGGTTTTTTTGCTCACAGTAAACATCAGCTTGAAGAGCAAAAACCAGGAGTAAGAAAATAAAGGAGTGGGGGAATGTAGCAATTATTAACAAAACCTCCCAACATTTTGATCTGAGCATGGAAATACATTTGCAGTAGAGATCCCTACCCTGATATATGTAAAGTGCCTATAGCTATTTATAACAGGGCCAGGCCTCAGAATACAAATCCCTCCTCCTGCTCCCACATTTGAATGCTTCTGCATGGAATTCTCCTTGCCTCAACAGGAGGATTTGTATTGATCTTCATTTGAAAGGCAATTCTTTTTATAACTGATAATTTTTCATCCCTTCCTAACTCTGGGCTGGCATTTAACAGTGAAGCCCAGCAGCCTATGCTAGTGCTGAGATGGAAAGGTCAAGGACAAGAAGAAGTTTTTGTGAATTGCAGCTCTCTACCCACATTCCGTCCCTTCTCAAGGTGCTTTTTTTGAATTATCAAGTTCTGTTGATGCTGAGCAGATTAAAAATAAAAAAAAAAAAAAAAAAAGGGACCTGGTTTGTGTCTGAGTCACATGAAATAAAACTTCTTGTTCCACCTGGCTCCTGTGCCTGACTGTTGTGGGCATCCCTGTGCTGGCCTTGGCTTTGCCACCTCACAGCAGCTCTGAAGAGCTGAGTTCTGTCCAGCTGCAAAAAGCAAATGCCAACTGTGTTGTGATAAATGTTCCAAGATGGATGAATCAAGGTCTGCAAAAAAAGAATTCTGTCCCATTCTCTGCCTTTGATGGTGAAAATGGTTGGAGGATTAATCAATGAGAACCCTTGTGTTTTTCAAAGGTACACGAGCACTGAGGCAGACTGAGCCCTTCCTCAGTCAGAGCACACCCTGCCTTAAAAAGTAATAATAAATCCATTTATGTCACTCCTTCTGGAAGGACCCAGCTCCAATCCACAAAGATCAATCAATTTATGGTCTAGACTTACTATTTTAAAATTACCTTCCCTCTGGGAAGATGCATATTGGTAAAAGCAAAAAGAACTCATTTTTTTCCAGTATAATATTCAGTTATTAGCACTCTTTGCTTCTTTTTTTCCCCACCAGAACATACATTTGTTAAACATAATCATTATTCTTTAACTCTCTGGATATATAACATCCAATGATATTTTCCAAGTAAATGTAAACAGTCTCTTAATTCAGCATAACTGCACAATATCCCATGATTTATTAATGCTGGTGACTTTATAGTCCTCCAATTTTAATAATGATCCCATGAAAGCTATTCTATTAATTTAAACAATGTAATTGTTTGAAAGGAAATCTCAGAGATATTATCAACTATGTGTAATGCCTGATGTTATTTGTTTACCCCTACCACGTATCTGATGATTAATCTCAGAGAATCTCATAGAATCTATGGAATTCTATAAAGAAAAGGTTGCATGCACTCACGTTTTTATTTTCTTAATGTTTCCATTGCTGTTATACACTTCTAAGGTATGGTCTTTCTTGCTCTTAATTGTGGTGGGGTTTTTTCATGGTTTATTCATTTGGGATTTCTTGGTTTTGATTTTTTTTTGCTGTTGTTTTTTCTGTTTTTAATAATTCCTTTTCAAAAATTCCTGTAATTTTATCATCCTGTGTTTAGAAGACAACTTCCATTTAGGGATTTAACTCGTGGTCTTCGAGTAATTCTTTCATGACGATTTGTAAATATAAACTCTGTGGTGAATCAAGTCTATGACTCATCTAATTAATAAGCATAAAGCATCTTATAAAAAAGAACTGAATTCAAAACACAGAGTCTTTCAGACTGACCTCCTGCACCAGCAATGTCTGCAGGAATGTTAACAAGAGGCAGCTGGGAGTTGCTAGAAAAAAGACTGACAAAGGGAAGGGTGGAGGAGGAATTGTAAACCATAAACACAAATCTAGAAATCTTCCCTTTAAAAAGAAAAAAATCAATACTGGATAGTCTGGTGGTATTCTTTTCTTTCAGGAAATGATGGATGCTCTGCTGAGTACTTTTGGTCATTACAGCTTTGAAGGAGTGACATAAAATGTGATTGCACATCTCCAGTTTTGCCTTCTCTGCTGCTGATACCCATCCTGTTTCTCCTCTTTGATTCCTGAAGTACCATGTGCTTGTGTGGAGCAGCACAATCAGCTCTGGGTCATACCTAAGGATTGCTTCTATGGGAAAAATAATGAAAATGAAACATCACCACATTCATTTCCATGTGAAAAATCTGCAGATAGATTAAGGGTTGGTTTTATTTCATTGAAATGTAACCATGTAGAAATGAGAGATGCAGCCTAAGCAGTTATCCAGGCTGTCTTTACATGGGAGAGAAGGCAGATTCCTTAGAGGAATAATAATAAAAATCCAATAATCCTGGGCAAATATTCTGGATTAGGATGTAATTCTGCTGAACACAAGGTCAGATCTGACCCTTACATTTGAGACAACTGGAGTTTGGAGTCAGATTGTACTCTCCATGATTTCCCCAAGACTGTCTGACATGGCAAAGGCAGAATCATCAGAGATTGGTCTCATGAGTTCCTTCACCACAAGAACACTCCCTGGACATCCATAGGACTCAAATGTTTTAGTTTTCAAATGATGCATCCATCACACAGGAGAAATTCAATTCAGTTACCCAAAAAATGCCATTTTAGTGGACACCACAGTTAATCCACACGGATATTTCACAGGACATCACTGATCTACCCAGAGAAATGAAATTCCCAGAGTCATCCACTCACAGGCCATGGGGTATTGAGTATGTAAACTGCAGCTGGTAGCACCCCACATTCTATGATTATTTTACACTTGGTAGAAAATGTGAATGCAAAGTTCCAGCTCCCTGTATATGGTAGCCAAATATTTAGAAAGATTGGAAAGCTTGGAAAAAAAAGTGGAACTTTGATAGAAAAATATATGACAAATTTTTTCCCCCCAATGTTAAGACTTTGCCTACATATCCCTCATTAAGAACTGTAGAAAAGTGAAATGTCATTTTTATAATTTTTATCCTTTTGTGTTTCATAGAATCCTCTCCACTTCTGTTCTTTCTTCCCTGACCCCATGTATACTTGCTATAAAATTCTGGTTTCAAGAACTTCTTCCTGTCTTTACCCCAAATCTTTCTAAATATGGTAAAAGTCTTCCCTGTCCACTGACTAAAGTATTCCCAAATTGTTTTTTACAGTACTTTTTATATATAAAAAGTAATTTATGGTACTTTAAAAAGTAAGCATTAAAAAGAAAAAAAGTTGTTCCTTGTTTAAGAAAGTCCATTATTCCATTTGAGGAGCAAAACAGCATTCTCATTGTAAGTAATAAAAAAAGCACCATGATTTAGCAGATGCATAGTAAGAATTACAGCTGAGTCTTTCAAGTTGCAGGAGAAAATGTTCAAAAACTGTTGATTTTGATTATAAAAACTCAAAGAATTCCATCCCCTTAGATGCAACCATAAAGTTGGACATGTTATGCAAAAAAAAACAAAGGAAAACAATGTTCAAGTGGGTGATTTGCTGAAGTGAAGCAGAGGTGGGCTTGGCTCAAGAGAAAGAAAGATTCCATCTGTTCATGCACTTCTGCAACATTCTCCTGGATACTTAAAATTATATGACACATATATTCTGATCCTGAAAAATTAAGAGATCCTTTCTGGAGAGTAAAGGCAGGCCTGAAGAAAGAACATCAAATCTAATGTTACATGACTTTGTTTTCTGCATTGCTGGAGGAAAGAGCCCCCATCAAACAGAGCCTTCACAGCATCTGTGCAAACACACTCTGCCCTGGGGCTACACAAGGCAAAAGCTACTTTACCTCCCCTTCTACTTCAATTTTCTAGCTTTATTCTGCCTTTTTTTCACCCTTTTCTTCTTTTCTACAAGCTCAGCCTCCTGCTGACTGGTGTAACAGCCTTTCCTTTATATTTTATTTTATCATCTCCTTCTGTGACTTCACCAGCCCAGCTGCTACTGGTGTTTTCCTGAGTCAGCCAATCCTGCTGAACATGAGATGGAGCAAGAGTTCCTCTACCACATCTCCTCTCATTTTTACACCATTTCATCCACTGCCTCACGTCCATGTGAGTGAAATGGTCCATTAGAACTTGCTCAATACAGCAACCATCTCAGGAATGGCTGAAGGTTTTTTCTAAAGAGAATATAAATGTTACAATTTATTTTAGCAAAGTATACTTGGAGAGAAAGAAAAAGTGCCCCAACTTCCTCGGCAATGAGTGAACAGCAATAATAACAATTTTAAAAAGAGCAGAATTGAAAATGCAGGACTTAAAATGGCCCAACACGAAGTCTGAGCAGCTTGAGGTCAATGAAATTGGCAATGTAAGTGTTGCAAGAAAAAAAAAATTATAAAAGACAAAATGGTGGTGTTGTAATTAAGACATTCCACTGATGAAGAGATGTCCTGCTTGACTTGGGATATAGCACCAGACTCCTGGAACAAAGACAGTGCTGCTCAGTTAAACTGCTTTTCTATCTGATGGGGCTACTTGAGTAGTAAAAGGTTATTAAATGGGACCATCAGCAAAAAATCTTCTTTACTGTAGCCCAGCTCTTCACAATTAGACTGATAAAACTCCTTTTTCATGGGTTGCTTAGAGCATGGATTTTTTAGGGCAGAATTCATTCTTTAGGATCTTGTGATATCTACTGCAATGGGCCTCCAAAGCATTTCTGAGGATTCCAAAATCCCTATTTTACACCGCATCCTAATTTGCTTAATTGTTTTTTCATCCACACTTTTTGCCCTAATATAATTCATATTCTTCAATTCTTGCACATTTTCCAAATGCTGTTGTATCTTTTTGAAACTGCCACAGCTTTTAAAGGATGATTGCACTGTGGCAATAACCAAAAAAACAGTGTGTGTGAAATATTTTGTTTGCTTTGAAAAGGGATGGATAAACTCATCATTATTTTAAAAGAAAATGCATCTTAGGAGGCACATGTAGATATTCTTCTGCTGCTGTTCTACACCTAAGAAGAAAAGAGAGAGGGAAAGGCACAAAAACGGGGGGAAGGAGAAGAAGACAATAACAAAGAGAAAGAGAAAGTTAAATGAAATAAATACCAAGGAGATGACTGAAAGTGGAAGGAAAACATGTGAATCTCAAACATCACTTGGAAAAGAAATATAATCCTCACTCATTTTTTTGCCAGACTATCCTTGTTCAGTTTCTTTTTACCTCTTCTGTGGATAAAAAACCCAAGCTTTTCTTGTTTTGGCAAGTATGTCCTCACAACTTAATATCCCCACCTGGGTTTTGCATGACGTTGTCTTTAATTTTTCCCCCAAGTCCTTTTGAGACTTGTCAGAAGATATGAGGAAACAGTATCAATCCCTTTATTAAGGTCATTTGCCAACCCTCCTGATATTCATTTCACCAACTGTTTTCTTAATAACCCAAACACTTTTATAATTTCCGCTGGTACTGTGAAATTTATCCAAGAGTTCTCAGCCATCACCATGTCCTGGAGCTAACCTGTTTATACTTGGCCAAATTATAAGTTTCAGGAAATCATTATTTGAGTCCTTTGCTGCAAGAGCTTGCCAGAAGCATGCTGCTAAAACCCTTCAGATTTATCACAAGGATGGTAATTTTCTACTGACTTGATTTGATTATATAGACTTTGCTTGTCAAAATACTTACTGGTGGCCCAAAACTAAACAAACTGGACACAGAAACATATTTCTAACACGAAAATAAAGTCTCATGCAAGCCAGGGATGATCTAAGGATTGCATGGAACTGGAATTCCCACTTCAGGAAGCAAAACAAAACCCAAACAAAGCCAAAAAAACAAACCTGGAGAGTAAGAGAATATTTTTGAACAAATATCACATTCGTCATCATGCAGAAATGACAGATTCTTAGGAAAATCAACTCAATTATCAAATATTTTCAGTGTCCATGAGGTATCTGGAGTACTCTCATGACAAGCAAACACTGGAAAAGTGAGCAGGGCTCTTTGACAGCTGATATAACCCAAATTTAGCCAAAATGAGACTTTGGATTTCAATACTGTCCATGGAAAAAGGTTACACAGAGAAAATTCCAATCAGCTTGGACTGTCCTCCTTGCAGAGGGCTTGGCCACACTGCAGAGCAAAGGGGAGACATCCTGAAGTCATGTTTGCTTCAGATCCTCCAATGTCAAATGTAACTCACATGAAATGAGAGAGAAAATTCCCAGAGCAGTTGTCAGGAGTGAAGGAGCTCAGTCTGAACACCAGCAAAAGGCTGCACACCTTGACAATCCCACATAATAAAATTTAGGCAAATTATTTAGCATCAAAACCGAAGAGAAGACCCCAAAGCTCACCCAGAAGGGTTCTTGTATTTTTCCTTCCCTGCTGCCTATTCCTGTTTCCAACTATAGCCTTTCAACTGGTGTAATTAATGAAATAAGGAGCCTAAAGAAGGAGAATCATTCATTATATAACAGGGATTTATCTTGGAACATAAGTCACTGATCAGTGGTTATAATCAAAGGCTGAAATAATTTTAATTAAAAGACAAGTTATGCTGAGGCCATTCCCTGCCATTTAACCTGGGAGCTGAAACTCACCCTTCATCTTCAGCCATTCACTTCAGAGTTTGTTAGGTCTGAATTTTGGGGTCCTCACTGTTCCCCTCCCTCCATTTCATCTTTCATCAAACCCATTTTTTACAACCAAATCTTTGTGTCTCAACTTTGGTAGTGCAGAGGAGTGAACTAAAAAACCCCCTGAGATCTTTCTAACTTATATTTTATAATGATTGAATTAATTAATATCATTTAACATGATCATGCTAAAAATAATGGCACTGCTTTAAATTCATAAAAGCAGAGCTATTTGATTATTAAAAACTAAAGAGTTTTGGTTTGTTCTTTTTAGTGTGAATTTTCAGCTTAATTAAGCAGCTTTCAAGACAAAAAAAAATTAAATTAAATATTAGACATTATAGAGAACTGAGAAAACTGCTGTTAAACTACTAAACTCACCTAAAATATAAAATAGACAAAATTACTATTTTAGGTCCAAGGCAAAGACCTGATGTGTAAAATACAGCATTAAAAGTGAAAATAGCACATTTTAGATTTGCATTCATTTATCTAAGGACGAAGTTATACCACCTTCATAGGTGCATCCTTAGGAACAGAATTCAAAATACAACAAAACCTCTTCAAAAAGTGGCAACAGCCAAATTCTGCTCAGCACATACACAGAGAAGAGATGGATGATTTACACACCAGAAACCAAAATCAGTGGCAAGAATTTTCACAGAGCAAGTTATGCTTTACAAATTCCTCTTTAGTCAATTCTTTCTCCTGCAATGTACAATTACTCAGCACCACATCTTTTCTCATGTCCTTCCTCCCACAGAATAAATCAGGAATATTTTCTGCTATTTTCCAAGGACAACCAATGCAAGATTTACGCTGCTTTTGAATAATGCTGAAAGGTACCTTAAGCAGTAAATATTCAGCTTTGCTGCCAAACATTTAATGCTGTTTCCTATTTTTAAATATATATTTTCATACCTTATTACATATATATTTTGAAGAAGCTACCCATTTCCTCACATACACACACCGATATTTAGATTCATCTACGTTTAAATATCTGTTATCTGAAAGGTAACAACCCAACTTTGAAATATTTCTCTCATTATAAAATAGACACACTTGAGAAAATACTATTTTATTAATATATATTAAAGGATCTTAAATTTTGGCACAATATCATCCCCTGTGTACATCCTATGGATGGGAAAACTTTTCATACAATCCCTCAACCAGTTTGATCTCGGCTGCCAACTTTCACGGACTGTCACCCTTCGCTGTATTGATTATGCAAAATGTAACAAAATTACACATTTCAAATGATGCTTTTCAGATGCAGCTTCGAGTCAGTTCTCACCATAACTAAGACAGGTCAGTTGTGAAATCTGTGAGCCCCATTAGCCTGTAAAAACTTTTATTTTCCCCCAGCAACTGGAAAACCTTTTTCCCCTCTAAACTGAAGCTAGTGATCTTTTAAAACTCTGGAATGCTTGAAGGGTTTGAATCCCATGGATGTGTTACATTTCCTAACAATTCACAAAGTGCTCAACAACTGCTGTGATTCAGGAATAGGGAAGAATCTCAGGGACAAGGAGTTTTCCTTAAGGTAAAAGACACAGTAACTTCATAACAAAGCTGGGTCAGGTGAAACATGAAAACACAGGGCTGTTGTGAGAATATTTCACACTAAATTTTTGTAATAATGGTCAAGAGCTTCTGGTGATTACAGTAAAGAGGGTCATGCAGTAAAACCTGGAAGATTCTTGTGGGTAAAGAAGAAACAAAATGGGGGGAAAGCATGACAATTTCTATGATATTTGTGTTTCCAGGGAAGGGAACGGAGCTGGGGAAGGGTCTGGAGCACCAGGAGCAGCTGAGGGAGCTGGGAAAGGGGCTCAGCCTGGAGAAAAGGAGGCTCAGGGGGGACCTTGTGGCTCTGCACAACTCCCTGACAGGAGGGGACAGCCGGGGGGGTTGGGCTGTGCTCCCAGGGAACAGGGACAGGAGGAGAGGGAACAGCCTCAGGCTGGGCCAGGGGAGGGTCAGGTTGGATATTTGGGAAAATTTCTTCATGGAAAAGGTTTTCCAGTCCTGGCACAGCTGCCCAGGGCAGTGCTGGAGGCCCCATACCTGGAGGGATTTAAAAGCCATGGGGATGTGGCACTTGGGGACATGGTCAGTGGTGGCATTGGCACCAATCGGGCTCAATGATCTTCAAGATCTTTTCCAACTTCAGTGATTCTCTGGTTCTAAGACAAGATAAAACCATTAATAAATGCTGTGATGACCACAACAAATGGCAGCCATTAAGATGACTACAAGTTTGTCTTTTCTTTCTAAGAGCCCCTTCTCATTTTTAATACCAAAGTGCCTTTGTAAAACACTTCCTAGGAAGTTCTGCTCATTGCAGCAGTTGCCCTTCAGCTGAAGAGTATCAGAAGAAAGGAAAAGTTAAGTACAAGAGGTATTTGCTTAAAGAAAAGATAAAGTATTCTTGGCAAGAAGAGGGGGAGCTAAAAGCTGATTCCTTCTCGTTTTCCCTAAAAGAAAAGCACAAAGTGGTAATTCTGCAAAGCATCAGTTTGAATGTGACCCTGTGAATTAAAAAGTCATTCAGAGTTGGGTTTTTTTCCTTAAATAGTGCTACAGATTTTATATCTGTTTCAACCTAAAGTTGTGAGTGTAATGGAAATCCCATTTGGCTTGAAAAGTTATTGGAAGCAGCATCTTTTAATGGACAAGGCATTAGACATGGTAAAATAACTTGGGATATATTGCTGTAGACTCCTGTGACTTTGAGGAAAATAACAGATAGTACTTATTTTCCCTATCTGCAAAATTCAAAAGTGATACTTTTTTATCTTTTGTCATGTATTTTGACATCTCTAGATAAAAGGCAAAAAGACAGATAAGCAATATTAAATTCTTTATTTGTGATGAATGCAATTATCTTCATCCATATACTTTTTATGGCTTTTTTTTAAAAATTGAATAGTTACATGGAGTTTCAAAATCCAACTTTATATTATGCAAAGTGGTATTATTTTAGAAAAAGAAAGCATAAAAGATCATTACACTTGACAGATCCAAAGGATAATTCAACCCATCACAAATAGGTGTCTTAAGCAATTTATGACTTTTTTCCTCTGTGTGTCTCTCCATTGACTGACTAGAGAAGGATGATTATCCTAAATTATGTACAAAACTTTTCCACAGCTGCAGGAACTCTATAAACACAGTAAAACAGGATTTGGGATACAATCTCACAGTTTTGGAGTTGTGAACTATGGAACTGTAGTGTTTGTATGAAAGCTGAAGGCTAAACACATAAAAGCTGGATGAGTGAATTTTATCTACATGACCTCAGCTATTAATGTGATGGTAGGGACAGGTGAATTTTGGTGCTACAAAATCACATTTTTAATTAGAGGGATATAAAAGCGCAATGGAGATTACAAGGTAGAGTCTCTGTGTATCTTAAGAGTTTATTGTCAGAATTTCATTTTAGCTATGGGTTATTCATCTTAGTTGTCTGGTGGATTTAATGATCACTGAGCCACTACTCAAGGGATTGCTGTGGAATCAAGGTGACAATCACTTTATTATCAGGGAAGAAAAATCAGATTGTTGTAATTATTTATGAGTTCAGATTACACTGTCTAAACAATTCCCATTGCTTTTTGGTTTTAATTAAGTTTAAAAAACTTCAACAGAAACACATTTTTCTCTTTCTATATATAGCATTAGGACTTCTATCCAGCATGTTCCAGTGCCTAAAGGGGCTCCAGGAGAGCTGGAGAGGGACTTGGGACAAGGAATGGAGGGACAGGACACAGGGAATGGCTTCCCACTGCCAGAGGGAAGGGCTGGATGGGATTTGGGGAAGGAATTGTTCCCTGTGAGGGTGGGGAGGGATTGGCAGAAGTTGCTCAGAGAAGCTGTGGCTGCCCCTGGATCCCTGGCAGTGTCCAAGGCCAGGCTGGATAAAGTTCTGAGCACCCTGGGCTAGTGGAAGCTGTCCCTGCCCATGGCAGGAGGTGGAACTGAATGGTTTTCAAGGTCTCTTCCAACCCAAACCACTCTAATTCTGTGACTTCTGTTCAACCCTTTACAGCCTGAATGAATCCAGCTGACATAGGTGGGTACTGATGGGAAGTTCCTCACTATTTAGCCCCAACTCACTTCACAAAAACAAAATAACAAAGAGTGTTCAAGTGAACTATCTGGATGTAAAACCTGCACACTAATGTATGCATATAGGCTCTTTATAAATAAACCATACTTTTCCACTCCTTTACTAACATACATAATTGCCCAAGCTTAGTTATCTCCCCTTTCGAGCTGCAAAGCTGATTATAAATAGTTTTCTCCATAAAGTTCAGCTACTCAAAATAAGAAAGACATTTTAATACTGCAAAAGTAGCTAAAGCCAATATTTGTTCTGCAGCAAGAGCGTGTGTTGTTTTCCTCTCTACAATATTTTGAGCTGTTATAGAGACATTGCTATATTAAACCTAATGGATTTCAAATTAATTCAGTATTTATATTCTGATCATATTTTCTATCCTATATCTGAAAGGATGCATTCAGCTGATAATAACAGGCTACAGGAAACAATACTGATTATTTGGAATTAAAATGGCTACGTTCAAGCTATTTCATGCTGGAAGGAGCCTATGGATGCCTTAATTTGCCAGGTACAGCCAAGTCATTGACACAAGGACCAAGGAAGTGACAAGTCAAAGTTAACTGCAGCAGGACAGTGTTTGGTGATGGTCCTGACTTCCTCATCCCTTCCCTTGCCTAGAAGAGCATCCAGAAAAGCTCTGGAAGCATCTTCCTCCTATTTTAAATTATATCAATCCCAAGTGAGTAACAGGAATAATCCCATCTCAGTGCTGTGGGGTAACCTGGTGTCATATGCAGAGACAATCAATAAATAAATTGTAAGGGGACACAACCAGACACAGCAGGGCTAAAAGCTGAAATCACAGAATTCACAAAATTCACAGAATTACTTGGTTGGAAGAAACCTTTAAGATCATTGAGTCATCACACAGTAAATATACTAAATGCCATTTACCAGCATTGCAGATATCTTTTCATGTGCATGTAAAGCAATGCTGTGAACATTAATTAATTGGTAATGTGAGCTTTTAGCCCAGAAAGTCAACTGTGCCCTGGGCTGATCCCCCAGCGTGGGCAGCAGGAAAGGGGGGATTCTGCCCCTCTGCCCCTGAGACTCCACCTGCAGAGCTGCCCCAGCCCTGGGGCCAACAGCAGAAGGATTTGGAGCTGTTGGAGCCAGTCCAGAGGAGGCCACAGGGCTGCTCCAAGGGCTGGAGCCCCTCTGCTCTGAGCCAGGCTGGGAGAGCTGGGGGTGCTCACCTGGAGAAGAGAAGG